>VXCM01001517.1:0-97644 GCA_014773175.1 Lucifuga dentata | reverse complement strand
TACAAATACTGTGGTTACAACAAGAACATCAGCACAACCTGTTGTCAAGAACACCACTGTGTCAGAGACATCCACAACAACCACAGAAAAACCAACTACAACAACCACAATGACTGAAAAGCCCACAACCCCAAAAATCACTGAAAAACCCACCACAACAGTTACAACTACAGAAAAGCCCACCACCTCAGTAACCATGGAAAGTCCCACAACAACAAAAACAACAGTTACAGAAAAACCCACAGCCCCAAAAACAACTGAAAAACATACCACAACAACCATAATTACAGAAAAGCCCACGACAGCAACAACAACAGAAAAACCCACAACTACTACAATCACAGAACTGACTACTATTCCAGAAATCACTGAAAAACCCATCACAACACCAGTCACAGAAAAACCCACAACACCTGAAACTACTGAAAAGCCCACCACAACAGCCATAACAACAGAAAAGCCCACAACTACTGCAAACACAGAACTGACCACTGTTCCAGAAACCACTGAAAAACCCACCACAACAGCCATAATTACAGAAAAATCCTCCACAACAGCCTTAACCACTGAAAAGCCCACTATGACCACAGAAAAATTCACCTCACCAACTCTTGAATCTACAACTTTCATACCTTCAACTCTTCAATCTTCACCATCATCACCACATCCAGTCAAAACAACTCTGTGTTTCTGCAAGTACATGGATAAGACTTTCCCTCCAGGTAAGCAATACACACTTGTTAATGTTATTCATGTTATAGTATTTTATTTTAGACACAGTTACATTTGTTCTTTCAATGCAACCATAACACTTTATCATGACATTTTAACTATAAGGTGTGTGTTCAAGGTGTGTGTTCACCTCTGATAAGACAATATGCATTTTGAGTTGGCCAACATTCCTATTTGATCTTTTTAATTTGTGAACATACGTCTTGCCACAGTCTGGATACTGAAACCCTTATAATTAATTTATTCACCCTTTTTCACATCCTTGTTGATGTGCACCCACATTCCATAGTGGAAAATGTCCTGCCACAACAATTTAATGCAGACACTCCTGTCTCTGTGAACCAGTAGACACTAACAGAAAACACCAGTAGCCAATCCCTCCATGTCTCTGTTTCACAACTATAAGTACCAGAAAAAAAGCTAATCTGTCCACATGAACACAATATACTGTAAGCAACAACTTGATTTAATCTCTTTTTTGGATCAAAAGAGATTAAATCAAGACTTTCTCTTCTACTCATTTAGCCAAGGATTGTTATAATATTATACAGTAAAAATAGAAAAATTTAAACTAAATATTAAAATGCCAAGTGACTTGTCTTCATATTTGGTGCATCTTAGGTTGCATTGTAAAGACAGTTGTAAGTCTGGCTTTAGTCTTGTCTTTAAACACATTTTAAAGACAACATTGGTTGATTTGATCTGTCTTTATCTTTATATTAGGAAGTTTCATCTATAATAAGACTGACGAAGCAGGCTGGTGTTTTACTGCATTTTGCAATTCAACATGCAACATTGAAAAACTTGCTGGACCCTGCCACACAACCACTCCAGCAGCTTCTACTACTACCACCACCACAACAAGCACTAGTACTACAACACATATTGCCTCAACGACAACAAGTATGATTTCAGTATCCACAGTGAAGCCTCCCACTGACTGTGACTATCTCAAGCCACCCAGAAAGGTATTCACATTTTGTTATATATGTAGTTTAAAGATACAGTTAATCTCAAAACTAAAATCATTCTTACTGAATCAAAAATTAACTGAGTTTCCATGTCAACTAGCCTAATTTATTTGCCTTTCACAAAGTGATTCCCATGGATTAAGAGAATGACAATTTTATTTTTACTGCTATTTAGAAAACATTTTAAAGCTACCCAACATATAACACAGTTAAATAAGCTACAAGGGCACTCATTAGTGCACTTCAGCCAAGGATAAGCAATCCTAGATAAAATTTGTTTTTTTTCTAATAACTATGGCCTACAGAGAAAGAAATGAAATGGTAATCATAGTATGTTTCTTTATCTCCATAACTATTAAATCAAAACCATTTGCAACAATATTGAATCAGCATCATGTGAGCTACATGTTAGCTGTTATCACACATTTCACCCCTTTCAGTTACTATAGCAATTTCATTAATATGCCCCTGCCCCAATATATATTTTTTTTGCCACTGGATCCGGATCCTTTCCAGATGAAACTGCACACCAATTTACACCTATTGACAGACTATCATTGGATAAATATGCCTTATTTCATTGATTGAGATTTGTGTATTACTTTTGAAGAAATTAACAGAAATATCATCCTATCTAGCAAATCATTTTAAAATTCCTTGATCAATATCCATAACAAAATTTAATGGGTTCTTACCTGTACCATACCCTTCCAGCAAATTTTGTCAAATTTGTTTCAATAAATTTTTGAATAATCATGATAACAAATCAAACCAACAGATGCAGATGAAAGAAATCTACTTGGCAGAAATAATGGTGATCACAGTATAATACTGTCTTTCAAGTGGAAGTGTTAAAGGAGCATACTGGTAATTTAGCATTTTTGAGCCCCCATATACATTACACTACTGCCAACCATTTTCCAAAATGTGCTACTGGCATGGTAAATTTTGACATTTTTTTCCTACCTTCCAGCCTCCCATTGGTTTCAGTTAATCCAGTACCCTATAAAAATGAAGTTGCAGTGACGTGAAATGTGCTTGAGATAGGTTATTCATCATAGCGAACAACACATTGTTATTTTTTTCAAACTTACTTAATTTAACCAGTCCAACATGGAGCTGTCTTTGCCAGGGAATATAATCCCAGGAGAAGGCATCTTTTACAGAGAAATTAAAAATGATCATCCCATTTTCAGATGGTGAAACATTGAATTTTAAAGTGGGTGTTTCACCTGAACATTTGATTTTGAAAGATTTGGCAAAATAATACAAAAACTAAAATATGGTTTTATGTTTTGTAAAATGGATGGCAGAAACATGTATGTATGTAGTATCTATTGGCTCAAACATGCAAAATCACCAGTCCTTTAGCCTTGAAGGATTGCTAACAGCATCATTTTGTCCGACAGAATGGGGAGTCCTGGAAGAAAAACAACTGCACCACTGAAACATGTGACAACGGCAAAGTAATCACAGAACATGTGCATTGTGAACCAGCAACTCCACCTGTATGTGAAAATACATACCCACCAGTGAAGGTGTATGATGAAGCAGGCTGCTGTTTCCATTATGACTGCAGCTGTAAGTCCAAATAAATTCAATTCAAGTAACATCTTTTAACTGCCTTATGTACAGGAGAAAGAGAGCAGAGACTTTTTTCATGGTGTGACACTCTTCACAGGTATATGCACCGGCTGGGGAGATCCTCATTATGTGACTTTTGATGGTCAATATTACAGCTTTCAGAAAAATTGTACATATGTGTTGGTTAAGGAGATCATTCCTCAACACAACTTCTCAGTTATTATTGACAATGAAAACTGTGATTCAACTGGAGCTGTGACTTGCGCTCATGCCTTGATTGTGTATTATAAAGATTATGAAGTCGTTCTAACCCAAGAGAGATTCCCGAAGACAAAGAACATGGTAACCACTGACACAACAAAGTCTCTAAACTTAAATTATTTAACTTTTTAGCAGCAGGTTTGATGTATTAAATGATTAGCAATGTGTGATTTCTCATTACTTTCTAAAGAGATATTTTGTGTCGTTTTATAGATACAAATAACACAAGGAAGACTCTAATTGTTGTTTTTTAGGTGTACATTAATGGCAAACAGGTATTCCCAACGTTCTCCAATGGTGACCTTCTCATCACAACTACTGCGATTGAGCTGCTTTTGAAAATCCCAGAGATTCAAGCTGTTGTGATGTTCAAAGGGCTTTTATTCAGCATCGACCTGCCATTTTCTCTTTTCCATAACAACACAGAAGGACAGTGTGGTAAGCTAATAATTGATTTGCTCTTGTCACAAAAATAGACTTGACATTATTGATAGCTAAGGAATGGAAACAGTATTAGATTTAATATGAAATTACAAGTAGGTGTAATTTATATGATGTATTTGTATGTTAATATTTACTTTCACAAGGTAACTGTGACAACAACAGAAAAAACGACTGCAGGTTACCAAATGGCCAGATTCACTCCTCGTGCTCTGAGATGGCACATCATTGGCACATACCAGATAAGAATAAGCCATATTGTGAGAAGCCAGAGCCACCAACTGAACCCCCCACTCACCCACCTACTTGCAACCCTGATATTTGCGAAATTCTGATTAGCAAGTAAGACTTAAATATCTAAACATTAACGCAATATAATTTCAGTTTATTCTGCAATATAACTTGCACTAATAATAGCTTTGATTTGGTTTGTACATTAAGGGTCTTTGAGGAGTGCCACAAAGTAGTCAAACCACAGCCCTTTTATGAGGCCTGTAAATTTGATGTTTGCTCCATGCCAAATACCACAGTGGGTTGCTCAAGTCTGGAGGCATATGCCATGAGGTGTGCTGAATCGGGTGTCTGTGTCACCTGGAGAAATTCTACAAATGGACAATGTGGTATGAGAGCTTTGTTTTAATACTAAGTACTCAGTGTGATTCATCAAACACTTACCAAATCTCTGGTTTACCTTATAATTTTGATGTTCTTTCTATTCTTTCTCATTACAGAATATGAATGTCCAGGAAATAAAGTTTACAAACCCTGTGGGCCAACTGTTGTGCCAACTTGTAACGCAAGGTATCAGTTTCATTCTCTTTTAGTGTTAGGGAAGTCATGAATTTATTAAATAATTACAAATGTATGTGTACCTTGATTTGTCCATGTAGATACAATGAGAAGTATGTGCAGCCATGCCAGATAGAAGACGACGTGCATCATGCAGGCTGTGACCTATTTACAGAGGGATGTTTCTGCCCAGAGGGAATGATCATGTTCAATTTAGACTCTGACATCTGCGTTTCCACCTGTAAGTGTTTTTTTTTTTGTTTTTGTTTTTTTTTTTATTGTGAAGAAAAACTTGGTTACTTGTGAGCAAACGTAAATTTAATGTAAAGTAATGGGTGTCATCTGCTTTTCTTTTTATTGTTTAAGGTTGTACCGGACCTGGTGGCAAACCCAAACAGGTTAATTCTACATGATTCATTTTCTCTGTTCGTGGATGTGATTTATTCATTGCTGTTACCATTAATACTGTTTCATTGCTAAAACAGCCTGGGGAGATTTGGCAGAGTGAGTGCCAGCAGTGTGTTTGTGATGAAGACACAATGAGCGTCCAGTGTGAGCCGGTTACATGTCCTACACAAGAACCTCCAACCTGTGACAAGGAGGGAGAGGTTTTGGTGAACCAAACTGTGGACTGCTGTGAGAGATTGACATGTGGTGAGTAATTAAAAGCCCCTCACCCCCATCTATCTATTGACATCCTTGTAATAGTAAAAAAAGCAAATAAAACTACTAGATATGCTGTTATTATCACAGTGCTTTACATTGAGGAGAAAAATGAAAACCACAAACAAGTAAATGGTTAAGCAGAGGTACAGCACTGCATCTCCAAACATTTGTGTGTATAAAGTACTCTATATCCTTTATTTAGTACTGATAACATCATTGTTCAAGTACTTTTTTAGCGTCAAATCCTGTAATCTAGACAGACAACTATAAAAATATAATGTAGATGTTTTTTACATTTTCAGTCAATCAAAAGGTGTTTTTGTCTGCTATTTAGCAATTTAAACTGTTTTTTTTTAATCAAACAAATCACATTTTTCCTGTAATATTGCATCATTTCATTTTCTGTATCATAGTTTTTGATAATCTTGTTTTCATATGTCTTCCCATTTTACCAACAGAATGTGATGCCAAACACTGTTCATTACCAACACAGAAGTGCAAACTGGGATTTGAGTTGGAAATTAACATCTCCAATGATAGCTGCTGCCCCTCATATACCTGTGGTAAGTTTGGTTAACCATTTATATCTTAATGTGTGAAAGACTTAAAAATTAAAGTTGGCATAAGTCATCAATAGTGATGAAAATTGTTCACATTTTTTGTTCTAGTACCCAAAGGCGTTTGTGTCTTCAATGACACTGAGTACAAGGTAAGCAGTAATAAATGATTAAATAAATTAAATAAATAAATGATATTTAAATGATGACACAATGACAATTTAGACAGTCTACAATATAAGGGAAATTTTAGGAAGTCTCCAGGCATTGTGGATTTAAAAATTAAAGCCTTTTTTGTACACAGACCCCACATGTAGCAGGAGTAAAAATATTTCAGTAGATTACAATAATTTTTAAATTGTATTGTTTTATTATAATTGTGTTATTTTATGTAAAACACATGTATTCATGATATGTAATTGCTGTATTTCTAAAAAATCCGCTTTAAATCTTTAAATGAATAATTAACCTTCATACCTTATTTTTAAATTCTTTATCCAAAGTCAATGGCATCATAGTCATTTTGCATTTCAGTGTACATCTATTTAGGAGAATTCAGCCATATGCAATAGATTGTACAAAATATGGTCAGCTGAATAACTAAAATTAGTCTTATCATCAATATAAGTTACTCACTGTTCTTTAGTTTTTGGGTCATTTCCCCTTGTAGGACCAAAGTGGCTTTTGCTTTTCTGGCTGTTACTGAAATGGATATTTTATAGACATGCCACTAAGTTGCAGGACACATCTGGTATGAATAAACAGCACTTAGTCACACTGCAGATGTACAGGGACGATGTGACATTTGCATTCTTTTACAGCCAGGTATGGATGTTCCCAAAAATTCATGTGAAATATGCCACTGTGGTGAAACTCAGGATCCCAACACCAAGTTGAATGTCATTGAATGCACTCCAAAACCATGTTCCACTCAGTGTCCACAGGTACTTTTGCATGACATTAATAAAATATAGCACAGGATGTAAATGAAACTGTTAAATTTTCTATTTATATTTAGCTTTCATTTCATGGCATTATCTTAGTGACAATAGTCATGTCACTCATTTGCTTGATTTTTAGAAATCTAAGAATCATATTGCTGACCTGTAATATGATTCAGGTCAGCAATCATATAACATCTTTACACCTTTGATGTAAAGATGCTATAATGTAAAACAGGTGACGTCTTTAATGCTGATGTTGGCTAATAACCTTGTTTTTATGCAAGATGATGACTGTTTTTACTGTCATTAAGAGACATGCAAGTGCTAAAGGGTTAAGATTTTCTGTGATTTCCCATTTCTTTGTAATTATATTTTAATTAGATAAACACCAAAATCTATATTAATTTGTGTATTTCTTTCAAACAGGGCTTTGTGTATGAAATTATTTCTGGACAATGTTGTGGCAGATGTAAAAAGATAAGTTGTGTAATTGAGCTTCCAGGGATCACAGCTGAGATAATTGTTATTGAGGTGAGTACAGCGTAATGGAAACACTTCCATGTGCAATTAAAATCAGTGTTAAATTTTCCATAAACTCAAACTGTGTTATTATTTATTACTATATGACCGCTGACTTCTCCTACATGTCTGACAGCCTTCACAGTCCTGGTCACCACCAAATGACAACTGTACCAAGTATGAATGTGAAAAGGTAGAGGAGGAGCTTATACTCTCCAAAAACCAAACAAAGTGTCCTGAATTTGATCCACACAACTGTGTTCCTGTAAGTATATATTGGTATATATCTTTGATAATGTATTGTTTTAAAGGATCATACTTTTTCAGTTATTTTATAGTTAAAACTAGAATCTGTCAGTTATGAATTCTGGCTCATAAATGCTAACTGGGTGTTAGCATTGAGGGTGTTAAAATCACCATCAATGTCAGTACCTCATGCATGACATAATATCTGTCTTTATAGCTTGCATATTTTACAATCCATATTGTCTATATTACAGGGAACTGAGCAAAGTGATATGAATGGTTGTTGCAAAAGCTGTGAGTATGAGTCAATTAGAGAAATTCAGATTACACATTATACAGAATGCAATATTGTTTTTGTTGTTTGTTTTTTTTTTGTTTTGTTTTTGTTTTTGTGAGTGCAATAAATGTATAACTTGTCTCTTAATTAGAATGATTCCTCTTAAAAGCAAGTAAGCTGTAATCGACTCTTTCAGTAACAGAGAACATGTACCATGCTTCAGTAGTGGATGAAAATAAAATATCTCAGGACTTGAGGGCTCATAGATCTGGTGACAAACAAAATTTAAATTGCTGTTATTATTATTATTATTATTATTATTATTATTATTATTATTATTATTATTATTATTATTATTATTTAAGAAAAGGCATTTTAAAAGAACTTGATAAGAGTACATTTGTATAAATTCAAGGCCTGCAATTGCCAACACTTTTTTATATAATACAGGCTTCATCTTATTTGTCCAGTGGAATGATAATATATCTGCTAACTTGTAATTTTTGCAACATATTGAAAAAGTTCCTCATGTATCATTGACAGGTACTCCACGTTACAACTGTGAAATGATCAAGAACACCACCTACCTGCAGATAAAGAACTGCAAGTCAGTTGAGCCAGTGGAAGTGACAACCTGTGAGGGATCCTGTGGAGCTTCTTCATCAATGTGAGACCTAAAACTTCTGAGGAACATATAGCTGAATATATAGCGGAATATATAGCTTACTGATTCATGCTAAAATCATGTATTCATTTTTTGTGAAGAGAATAAATGTTGGTTTGTGTTTACTGAACTTTACATGATCCCTCCCTGTTTTTATTTACAGATACTCAGCAGAGAACAATGCTTTGATGCATTCATGCTCATGCTGTCAAGAAATGGCCACCAGTAAGAAGGAGGTGGAGATGATCTGCTCTGATGGCACCAAGAAAAAGCATTCCTACATTTCAGTTGACAAATGCGGTTGTCAAGTCACTGACTGTTCAAATAACACCAAAAACGAAGTCAACATTAAAAATTAAGCTTTATCAAATGATAGATCTGTCCAGTTAGTTCAGCTTTAACAAATCCACCTTAAAAAAGTAGAAAAGACATTAAAGACTTAATATGTGATGGCCCAAAAAGGCCCACCTTTGTACACTAGCAGGTAAATTATGGCATGTTATTGAGCGACATGCAGAGCAAATACAATATAAGATATATCAGAGTAATTTAAAAATAATCATATTGATAAGGGCCCATATTTCACAACACCTTAATTTAAAAAAAAGAGAGAGAGAAAGAAACAAGTATTGCCTTTAAAACAACAGAGGTATAACAGGCAGAAATTCTTTGATTTTAGCTGACAAGAATATTAGACTGTATACACTTAAAGGCTTTTTAGTTTGTGAGTGTTAAATGATGATAAAATGTTTTCCACTCCTCTGGAAAATTACTCTTCTTACTTTCATTATACTTCTTCTTTATTGTCAAGGGGGCAGATACAGGTTGTGCCTATTGATGTCAGCTCATATTATTGTCGTGGTGTCTCTTTCAGCTTTTGATGAGGTGACTCATTTCTTAAATGCAGACTGCTGTGTTCCAGATTGTGGATCATTATCTGGTGTTTTCTGTCTTACAGGGTGTTTTTCTTTCTTTTACTTGTAATGACTTTAGGCATAAACAGATATAAGAATGACTTCAAATACACAATAATAACAATAATCAGGAATATACTGTAGCTGTGCGGTTAAAAAAAACGGAACATTAAAAGATAAATTTGGATTTTGATTTATTGTTAGCCATTCCAACATCGGTATCTACACAAATGCTCAGAATGCTCAGAATGTAGCCAAATTATATAGAAAATTATATAGATATAGAAATTATAATATAGTTGGAGTGTCTTCAGTGTCATTAAAACTCACTAGTTTATTGATGATTGTTTGTTCTTATTTTTTTTAATTTCTTGTTTTTATTTCTTGCAGATTTAACTCTATGTGATTTTATGTTTTCAATATGCACCTTTGGTAGTGAGGAGAACCTTTGACTTTAAATAAAAATGTTATTCCTTTGCACCATCTTTTATATTTTTGCATATCTATTTATACATATTATACATTATTTGACATTTACATATGATATTATTATATGTACTATAACATTTTATTATGTATATTTTTTTTATTTGTACACAGCCACATATAGTATATCTAGGTCCAAAAGTCCACATCTACCACCAAGACCATTTTTTGTTTCTCAAACCCACAGAAATACTTCCCAAACTTCCCGGAATACAATACTTGCCAAACCTACAAATACACAGAGTGGCTTTAGTTTTCAAACTTGTAGTCTTCAACTAACTTAAAGTAACCCTTGTGATGTCATAGGGGTCAGTTTCCCTGACTTTACATTGCACCCTCTCCAGCCATAGTTGTTTTCACATGCTGAATAGTGCTCACAATGAAGAATAAACTAAATTTGGTTTGTAAAATTGATGAAGACTCTTTTTAGTTATACAGTATAGTGCCTTCACAAAGGAAAGTTTAGGTATACTATAACATGTCAGTAAGCATACTCTGTTGGCTTGATTTTTTAAGTGTGCTGTAGGTAGACACTGCAATAGATTGTTCCACAATGGAATGCAAAAAGGGAATGGAAGTTTATCTCACAGGTGGAAAAAATTAAAACTGTGGAGTTACAGCTTCAGAAACAGTTAAATATATAAAATGGTATTAAATCTTTGACATGGTTGGCCTACATTTTTATTTATCTTTGCGAGGTTTCTACGTGGAATTCAGAGTATATTTTCAATATCTATCAGCACATATTTGGCATAATTTTCAGTTAGTATTAATCATATCGTATATGCATTTATTACATTCTAAACCAAAAAAAAAGTGTACTATGAAAATTAGTACATAGCCATCCCAGCCATCTAAAAAAAAAAAAAAAAAAAAAAAAAAAGTGTACTATGAAAAGTAGTACACAATATACTGTATACTGTATACTATTAAGTATTAAGTATTATTGGGACACAGATTGTTTGCTGCATTTAATACCAGAGGTGCATGCTGTCTAATAAGAGGGAGAGTGAAAACAAACAAAAATCATTGGATCATCGAAATTTTACAGATAATGCCTTGGAATAAAATATAATAAATCTCTTAAATCTCTGAATGGCAGGAGCGAGCAGCACTGTGTGAATGGCAATGTAGCTGGACTGCCTGACAAGGGTGCACTCAGGTAAAAAGAATTTGTCAACTAAATAATAAAAAAAAAATGCTATATTTAAATAAATTATTGGTAGTTATAGATCAGTATTGGCATTAGTATTGGCATCAAATCAGTATCAGTGTATCAGTAGTATCAGTATTAGAATCGGTGTTAGTATTAGCAGCAAGTATTCATAGGCATAGCGGTAATAGGATATATCGTATTAATGATTTGTGTATATGTGTTCATCTAAAACTAATGGGTTTGATTTTGTAAATTGATAAGGTAAGCTATATACTAACCGTTATAACTTTCCGAAAAAAAACTCGAACTGGAACTTGGTTGATATCAGTTGCATGATCCCGCCGGAACGTTTTTACTGTAACACACAGCTTGGCAGTCATGTTAGTGATGGAGTCTAGGTGGTCTCTGTTGCAATAGTCAGAGTTTTGTTTCTGTTAACTCATTTGGTCTCGTTTTTTTTTTTTACTCAGAATAGATTTGTTTGAGATTATGTGTTGAGAGAAAACGAGGTATTNCTCGTTTTTTTTTTTTACTCAGAATAGATTTGTTTGAGATTATGTGTTGAGAGAAAACGAGGTATTCCGTGTAATATCGGTTCATTTGTAGGTAAATTAAGGGTTCTGCCGACTTCTCCTTTAACTAGTTTGTCTGGAGTATGTAGGCTAGCTAACGTAACGCTCGTTAGCTAAGTTGGTGTAACAAGCAGTTTGTATTAATTAATATTAAGTGTTATAAAGACAATGGGACGGAACTAACGTTTAGTGTAGTCAAATCAAACTGTTCGTACCTGCGTCTTGTACAAATGACTTATTTGTTACTATGTCCTGTTCTGGCTACTCGCTGATTGTTGCTAATTTTGCTAAAGTTATATTGTGTTATAGTTAGGTGTGCATGTGTAACTCGCACCTTTCTTAACAGTATCCTGTTTGTCATTTAATCCGCGAGGTTGTATCCATATAGCTGTTAGTCATTGTTATTCATGGGCGTTTCTGCGTCAGTTTTCTGTTGTAGACATGACATCGCTGTCAGAAGAGGTTCTGCTGGTGGTGAAAAAGGTTCGCCAGAGGAAGCAGGATGGCACACTGTATCTGATGGCAGAGCGGATAGCCTGGGGTCCAGAGGGCAAAGACCGCTTCACCGTCAGCCATATGTATGCAGATATTCGCTGTGAGTACCTGATTCCCTCAAATTTTATGCAGACCTGAGACAGTGATGTGCAGATATTTGTCTCTAGCTGCATTTCCTTTCTGTTACTTACAGGTCAGAAGATCAGCCCAGATGGCAAAGCCAAAATTCAGCTTCAGCTGGTTCTCCACACTGGGGAGAGCACAACATTCCACTTTGCCAATGATAGTTGTGCACTCAAAGATCGAGATGCTGCCAAAGAACTTCTGCAGCAGCTACTGCCCAAGTTCAAGAAGAAGACTAACAAAGAGCTGGAGGAGAAAAACAGGTCATACTCAACTTCTTTTCAGCAGATCTAATGACTCACTACAGTTTAAGATGCTGCCCATTGGAGGAAAATCCCAAACTCCTCAAGCATTGAAAATCACTTTAAGTATGAATGCAGCATTTAACATCATGGAATCATTTATTATCATCTTTTTATTCAAAGTTAACAGCATTGTTTGGTCTGTTTGATTTCCTTCAGGCTACAGTCTGATGAAGGCCATATGTTAAAATAACATTATGTTGTTTTTCTCGTCCTAAATGATGCAGTGCAGTAAATTCAAATGAAAAAGACACTGAATTTTGTGTCCAGTTGTCACAGCAGTATCATTAGCTGTTTTAATTTTCACATGTAGAATGTTGCAGGAGGACCCTGTACTTTTCCAGTTATATAAAGATCTGGTGGTGAGCCAAGTGATAAGTGCTGAGGAATTCTGGGCCAACCGCTTAGGCATAAACAACACTGACCATGCATTATGCAACAACAAACAGGAAGTTGGTATATCTGGAGCCTTTCTGGTGAGTAGAACATGAATATCAGAACTAAAACTTCCATTTTGACAATGAGCTGATCTTAAACTTCATAATTTATGCTTTCATGTAAATTTAAAATTTCATAACTGCACTCAACTTTGATGTTACTGATGCAAATGTAGTGCTAGCTCGATATAAATGTTGCTTAAATTTTATCTGCAAATGGAATCCAATTTATTCAATGACTGTCCTCTACCCAGCAATCATTTTGGTGCATTACAGGCAGACATTAGACCTCAGACTGATGGATGCAATGGCTTGAGATACAATCTGACAGCTGACATTATTGAATCTATCTTCAGAACATACCCTGCAGGTAAACAATCACATATCTGCGTACCTGTTGTTACCTCATCAATACCAACGGTAATGATAGATCAGAATAGGCAATTCTGTCATGAACTGCCAAGAATGTTTAGAGTTTCAATTCAACCAAACGCAACAATTTATAGTATACTAACAATTGTTAGTGTGCCATCAATCAGAGAGGAAGACGTTCTTTGGAAAATCAGCTGTTGAGTATGTAATGAAACTTGTGAAAAATGAAACTGCAACTGGTGTTCCTTAAGACTGGGCTAAATATATTTATATCAATGTTGTACTTGCAGTGAAACAGAAGTATAGTGAAAACGTGCCTCATAACCTGACAGAGAAGGAGTTCTGGACCCGCTTTTTCCAGTCCCATTATTTTCACAGAGACCGCATAAACACAGGAACACAGGATATCTTCTCCGAGTGTGCCAAGCAGGATGAAAAAGGTACAATTTGTAAAACCTATTCTGTTGCAAATAGTAAACTACTGATTCACAAATCTGATGCTGTTTTTATGTGTAAAGGCTCTAAATGTGTCTCATGCAGGTTTAAAGTCTATGGTGGTTCAAGGAGTGAAGAATCCTTTGGTGGATCTACTTTCACTAGAGGACAAAACATTAGATGAGGTGAGACTTCCTACTCAGTAATCATTCAGTTGTATAGCTTTCTTTTTCCACCATGATTGGTGGCCTTAAAGGACCATACCGCCATTTTGCATGTTTACAAGGATACAAGAAGCTATTTCACCAGACCCACTTTATAATTGTACAATGTTATATGTGATGCACATGAAATTCCACTTCCTGGGCCAGTGAGAATGTGGCTGCTCATGTAAGAGAATGACTTACTTAGAATTAATCATATTAGAGAATTCAAAAAGTAAAAACATAAAAGGCACATGAGAAATTTACACAAGAAAAACAATACATACAATAAAAAAATAAGGCACTGTTTCCCAAAAAGTGAGCTTAATATATTCCATTTTCATACACATAAGGTACAGTCATTTCCCAAAGCATACTGGAATGGCGAATTAAAAAAGAAATTTCCTACCTTCCAGACTGCCATTGGTTTCATTTCATTCTGGTACGGTATTAAAATCTACTTGCTGATACTTCAGACATTCTTGGGATAGGTAGTCCATCATTGCGAACAAGACGTGTATTCAGATTTTTTCAAAGTTACGTAATTTTACCGTTTAAGTGCAGTAAAAAGTACAGAGTGAATGTATGTCTCCACTGGGAATATAGTCCCAAAAGAAGATCTGCGTTTATCAAAAAATTTTAACGACCGTGACTTCATAATTTTGCGTGACTATTAGCAGGCAAAACATCAATTTTTAAGGTGGGTGTATCGCTTTAATAGTTGACTTTGAAAGATGAAGAGATTTTGCAAAATATTCAGGAAAGCTGAAATACAGTTTTATCCTTCGGGAAATGATTGTCAGGAACCTTATGTCTATAAAAATTTAATATATTACGCTCATACTTGCAAATGGGTGGTATGGTCCTTTAACATTTGGCATCGTCTGTCATGCAGGGCTATGGAATTTGCACAACACCCTCAACCTCCAACTCTAACAAGACGGTGAAAGAGAGCAGCAACTCTGCCATTATAAAGCGTTTCAATCACCACAGTGCCATGGTGCTGGCAGCAGGCTCACGGAAAGGGTAAAGAAATTGCATTTGGAAAGGAATGACAATCAGTGTGAACATCTGTGTATTAACGGTACCATGCTTTCAAAGGGACACACCAAATGACCAAGCCAGTGAGACCAGCAGTACAGACGGAAACTCAAGGGATTCCGACTTCTTCCAGCCTCCTGTTAAGAAGGTAAAATGCTTTGAGAGTAATTTTAAGAGAGATTTTTCCAAGATACTGTTGTCACTTTGTAAACAGGTTGAGTCGGTTTTTCACATGCATTCTTAGGTTAAATTACAAGAAGCCACTGAGTTTGAGGATCTGCAAAAGGAACCCAGACCAAAAACAGTTGCGCTGAATCTCAAGAAATCTGACAGGTAAAATGATGGAACTTTCTATTTTTGAATACTTTTTTTCCCTTGTATGCACCACTCAAATACCAGCAAAGGGTAGATCTGCAGCTACTGATTATTTTCAGCATCAAATCAAATATTGTGTGCAAACCATTGCAAATACAATTGCAAAAAGTTTAGATTCATCACAGCCCCACCTTGTGTTTGTAGGTTGATAAGACCTTCATTATATGTTTGTTTGCATTGTTGATGAAATGTTCTAATCAAGAGCTCTTTTTATTTTTAAGGTATGCTCATGGTCCTGTGCCACTTCAGTCCCAACAGTACACCACCAGCCAGGACATCATCAACTCTGTCAGCTACATCAGACATGAGATGGTCAACTATGTACCCAACCTCACTCAGGTTAGACCATCCACCTTACATTTCTGTAACTATGATGTATTGCATTCTTCTTTTTTTCCAGAAAAAATGATTCATTCATGAATGAATTGATTTTACCAAAATGTCAGGAATATGGGTAACGTTTCACTCCCTGTAGGTTTTGTCCAGCACAACAGCCACCTCTGCCATTGCAGCGCTTTCTCCAGGAGGTGTCCTTATGCAGTCAGGAGCACAGCAAGCCATACATCGTAAGTGTGTTTGTGTGCTTGTTTTTTATGAGTAACATTACTTACTGTAGGAAATGGTGACCAGTGGGATTCTGTAGTGCATCTGCTGTGTGTGAAGGTGCTGAAAACTGACACACTGAAAAAGTAACTTACTGCTATTTAGTACAAGTCTTATAACAATTGCCAACACGCTGGAGTATTTGAGGCCACTCTTCATGTTGATTATTTGTTTTTGTTTTCATTCTTTTCTCAGAGATGGTACCCAGTGAGGTTCAAGGAGAGTTGAAGCATCTTTATGCAGCTGCTGGAGAATTGCTGAGACACTTCTGGTCGTGTTTTCCTGTAAACACACCATTTCTGGAGGAAAAGGTGATTAATAATATCATTTTATTGTCTATTCCCTCTCCTTGCTTCAGGCCAGAAAATTACAAATTTTAAGTGGCACTTATTTAGCATGTGCTGAATATTGTTCCATGAACCTGTCAGAAGCTGCACTTACATTTCTGTTATCATTAGGAACTCCTTATGTAACATTCCATTAACTCCCTTTATAGCTGAGACGAAGTGCATTCTCATTACTCTCTGGTTAATACTTAGGTATTTTATAGTGAACATTTTATAAATCAGTACTTGGATCTAAAAATCAAAATAGAAGTATATATTGACATACCTGTGTAATGATGTTTTCTTGTGATCATTGATACACACCCACTCACCCATTCATTTTTGTCATCATAATTGCCATCAGTACTTGATCGATCAGAGTTTCTATCCCTGATGCAGGGAATAGAAATAGAAAAAATTTCTATTTCTGTTTCTGTTTCATTAAAGTTGATCTTTTTGGTACAAGTATTTTGGAGAAAACATCAGTAGATGTGTTTTTCAGAGCTGTTTACTTTCACAACCTCATAAAACAGCATATAACATTTTTGTTACTTGCATGTGTGTCATATAGGTGATCAAAATGAAGTCAAACCTTGAGAGATTTCAGATGACCAAGCTTCGTCCTTTTCAAGAGAAAATTCAGCGCCAGTACTTAAGTAAAAATGTAAGTTTCCAATGTAATAATAATGCTAATTATCTCTTAAATGACACAATGGCGCATAGTTTGTAATTTGTTGGCACTGAATTTCGTTCATATTTCCACAGCTTACAGGGCACTTGGAGGAGATGTTGCAGGCAGCTTTTAACAAGTTCCATGCTTGGCAAACCCGTCGAATGATGAGGAAAACCTGAGGTTTGATGGTCTGTCAAAGAGAAGACAAGACATTAAAACATATGGACATATGGCCCATGTAGGCCCTGCAGACTGCTGTGAAGTCACTAGAGATCACAGCCTAAAAGGACATATTCACAGGAGCTAATGATGATGATAGAAATGAACGCAGCAACATCCTTAAATGTTGAGCAGATACTAGCTGAATCTCAGTCACAAGTAACTGTAACTAGTTTCTTTCTCTTTTGTTTGTATCGTCTTAATGGTTGGCGGATTGGTTCCTGTATTGGTTCCACAGGACTTTAAACCTGATGTAACATGACCATATCTCAGTCGGAAATCACGAGACACTCAGGACAACAAGCTGAAAGGTGAGGTTCAAGCAGAGGACTGCCAGTACGTTTGAATGTTTTAACAGAGCAAGGAGACACATGATGGACAGATCTGCTGGAGCACCAGCTCCATTGATGGAACAAAGTTCCTGTAAATCTGAGAAAATGAGGGAGTGAATATAGCAATACTGTAAAGACATTTCACACTCTAGTGCATTAGTGTCACGCTGACACGACGCTGGTCTGTAATGTCTGCACCTTCTGTCTGCACTGAAGAGAAAATGTTTCTCTGAATTAAAGGGAGAGGTGAAGTTTTTGTTTTATGCTGCTGTCTTTTCAAACCATTATCACTTCATGTTCTAAATACATAATGCTGTTATTCATCTCGGGCTTCATTCAAGAGTGTTCTGGTGTTGTCACAGCATTTAACGTTTGGTGATAATTGGAGAAATGTTGAAAAAAATGTAGATTTGTGTGTGTGCGTGCGTGTGTGCCTTCATACTGAAGCACGTAGCGCTGCTGGGGAGAAGCCACGCCGCTGCTTGCTTCCAGGAAGTGTCTCCCCTCAGCTGGGTGTCAAAGATGGTGCTGTGACAGCTCTTCTGGCTGCTGTCAGACCACCACGACAGTCGCCGCCAACCCCTTAAACGCCAACAAACTGGGGCGTAGCTGCGGCAGCGGGGCAGTGTGGATCTGTTGGTGGAAAGGCTGAATTACGATCATATAGTGAGTTCTCGACAACGAGAGGACGTGAACCGCACTGTCCAGGTTAGCTTGCTTGCTAACTTGTTAGCATTATTGAGAAACTGTCGATAACCACAGCTGGCTGGTGTTTTGGGGAAAGTCTCTAAATTGTTAATTTCAGTGCACTGTCAGGTATTTTCCACATTTCCACGACGTGCTAAGATACGAGAATTTTTATGGCTTTTGTGCATCTTGTTTGTACAGAAATGTTAGCATTGGTGTCAGCGCACCGAAGTCTCGTGATGCGGTTGTCGTGAATCGGAATCGCCCCAGTTTCTTAGAAGTTTTTAACAGAAACATAAATCAGTATACTGACTTTATATTGTCAACAAAATCCATAAATTTGAAGCACCAGTGCAGTTAGTCACGTGAACTGACTCCACAAGTTTGCAGTATGTACGAGTCTTTAGATATGGGTAAAACTGATGCTCAGGATTTCAGGTTTGTTGATGGTAACTGATGACGTGGCATCACTGTATTGGTTAATAAAAAGTGCGACATGTGACTGCTCTATACTATGATCAGCACAGGTCAGATACACAAAATCACTTACAGTCAGTATAAAAAGTATCGTTTTATTCCCCTCATCAGATTGTGCTTTCTTTACATAACTATTACCTTTGTGTATTCAAGTTTCAGGTTGGAAAATATCTATCAATCTGTCTATCTGAGACTATGAACAATAATTAATATGATAGTGTAAATGGAGCAGAGTGGGCCAAGATCAACTAATTCTTAATCTTCTGTCCCTTGCCTGTTAGTTGAAATGGCAAGCCCAAGGCTGGATTACCCATCAGGTAAAGCAGGCAGTTTTCTAGGGTTCCCGATGTTTGCTCTAAGGGAGCCTTGAATGCTCCTGGTACACTGATTCAGCTGGGTTTGGTAATTTGATTAAATACAAATCTATTTTGCAGTGTGCAGCATTTGATGCATAATGACAATGATTATTACTTAATCATTATACTATAGTAAATATTATTTTATATGTGTCTTACTGAGTATATCAGGGGCCCTTTTTACCCAGACCATCAAGCGGGCTTAATCTGGCAATGGTCAGACCAAAAATCTGTAGGATAAAATGTACCTTATTGTCCCAAAGGGAAGCTTGTCTTGGGCTCAGCAGCTGCTAGGAACTCTCAAAAACTGTTCCTGTTACAGTAGAGTTCTAAATAAATAGAAGACAAAGGTCATAGTTGACTGCTACTTCTCAGTGTGTGTGTGTGGGGTGGGGGGNGGGGTGGGGGGGGTGTGATGGGGTATTGGAGAGATGCTTCTTCATTTAATACTGAGCTGTTTGGCTTGGGTTTCATTTTGACGAGAGTGTTGCCAGGCTGGATGCAGTGTAAAGTGGAGTCATGGCTGTTTAATTTTAAAGGGTGGGTACGTGCTGCTGAGAGTCATATGACTCCAGACAGCTGAGGCCTGTGGTATGCAAGCAAAGAGAGCAGTAATTCTTGAAGTCCCTCACTTTTTTCGTCTGTCACCGGCTGTCTCGTGCTCTCACAGTTGAGGGAGGCAAGTGAAAATGCCTTCATTACCTGTTGTGACGGAGAACCACAGTCATGTCCTGGCAGAATTTGACTGTCTGGATCCGCTTCTCTCTGCTCTCCGCTTAGACTCTGGCAGACTCAAGGTACATTCCTCAGACCACAACATACACCATCACACACACACACACACAAAAAGCCATCTCTCTTGTATTTCTGGTCTGTTTTTGTTGTATTTTTCTCATTTTCCTATGAATTTCTTATGTTAAAGTGTACCTGCTTAGCGGTGTCAAGGAAGTGGCTGGCATTAGGAACATCAGCAGGAGGGCTGCACCTCATTCAGAGGGAGGGCTGGAAGCAGAGGCTCATCCTCACTCACAAGGTACCATGAGACAGGGATTTTGATGGTTCACATATTGTACTGGCTGTTACACAGCTGTTAACAATACATCTGCTTATTTAAATTCAGTGTCTGTGAACTTTTTTGTTAACTCATCACCCAATGTGGGATCTTTTCCAGGAGGGATCTATCACTCAAGTGGCTTGTTGCCCCCACGATGAAGATTTTATTGCTATTGCAACAAGGTTAGAGAGTTTGTCCATGGAGTAAAGAGATGTTTTATACTTATTTATCTTCAACATCTGCTGTCTTTTTCGTGGTATTTATGATGGTGCTGTGCTGGTTTCTGGTTTAGTCAGGGCCTCGTGGCGGTGTGGGAGCTGCAGCTGGAGCGGCGGGGACGTCCAGAAAGAGTCAGCGTGTCTTGGGAGCACAGAGGACAGGCCATTACTGCACTATGCTGGGACACCAGCGCACTCAGAGTTTTTGTTGGGGACACAGGAGGAAAGGTGTCCTTTCTCCGTGCAGGATCCTCCAAGCTGGGCAAGGTAGTGATTTGACATGATTGACATGTCGTAAGTTTTCTTGATAACTTAATTTCACAGTTGCACATTGTATGTAAAAGTTCAGCCACATCTGAGAAAAACTGTGTTTTGTTGGTTTTCAGTGAAAAGTTTTGCTCTGCCCATAATTTCATGCACAGTTGCCCTTTATTTGCTTAATTTAGTACATTAAAGCAAAATGGAAAACATATGATAAATGTGTTTTACATGGGTTTATTTATTGGGCTCAAACAGCAAAATCACTGTTATGGTCCTTTATCTGGTGTCTCTTCACAAAAGATGTCATCTTTAGTATGCAGTAAAACACTTACATAACCTTGAAGCTTTTTGGAACAATGTACAGCGGCCTGATGAAAGCAACATTAATTTGTATTTGGATTAAACTGTGCTTTGCCAATCTTAAGGCACACGTCTGTTCTCTTATACTTTTGAGTTGTGTGCGTTTATTTCATTTATAGGGGTCAGCATTCGTCATCTTCCCTGTTCAGACCATTACCACTGTTGACTCCAAAGTAGTTCAGCTTGGATACCAAGATGGCCACCTGCTGGTGTCTTCGCTGAGTCGCTGTTACCTCTGTGACACAGAGAGGTGAGTGCATGGACGTGACAGGATCTCTTATTCTGTGAACAGGCAGACCACCGACTGTGATATTTGGCTTGCATTGATAAAATAAAAAGAAAATTGTGGTGATTACAAAACTAAACTTGCCCTCAGGGAGAAGTTCTGGCGTATTGGACATAAGGAACGTGATGGGGATTATGGAGCGTGCTTTTTCCCTCAGAGCAGGGGAGTCGTAGCGGGTCAGCCACCTCTGCTCTACTCTGCCCGGCCGGGGTCCCGAATATGGGAAGCCAGTTTTAATGGAGAGGTTCTGAGCACCCATCAGTTCAAACAGCTGTTGTCCTGTCCTCCCGTACCTCTCATCACATACAGGTACATCACATGCCTTCTTCTGCTGTAAAACCAGAACCTCTGATTTTTCATCCAGATTTTTCCTTTTGTTCCTCTTTTACCTGCAGAAATGAGCCGCATTACAACCCAGCGCAGAAAAGCCCCCAGTCAGTCGCTTTTCCTAAGCTGCTTTACTTCGGGTAACATATCATTTCTCACCTGCACAGCTTGTCATTTTTTAGTAATATGCAATTTATTGAACATAAGCCTCAAATATGTAAATTTGACAAACCAATCTTTATAATGTAAAAGGCAAAAAATGTTAATACATAGAGCATAATCATGAGGACAGACCATTTGACTAACTGTACAGGTTGTTTCTTTGCACAGAGAGCAACACTTGCTGACCTGGACTGATTCAGCTATTTATGTTTTCACACCTCAGAGTGGCCAACTGCTTCTGTGGAGTGAAGTAGAAGGTGTGTGTGTGTGTGTGTGTGCACGCTACTTTCTGCACAATTACTACAAGGGATCATGTGAAGTAACAGAGAAGTTTTGTCCATAAACACACAATTTAGTTGTTTTGTTTTGTTTTGTTTTTTCAGGAGCGCTAATCGTTAATATCACAACATGTAAAAAAATCATTGGGATTAAAATTTCAGCCACGGTTGTGCACACAAACCAAAAGCAACTAACCCAAACTTTATCTGTTGTTGCAGATTTGGTTGATGTTGCTGTCTACCGCAATGAGCTCTTCTGTCTCCATAGCAACGGGTGTCTGTCCCACCTGTCCTTGTTATCGGCAGAGCGGTGTGTTGAGCGCCTGCTGCGTCGGGAGTCCTGGTCTCTGGCTGCTGCTGTCTGCTGTATGTTCCAGCACGCCATCACTCCAAGCAGGGTAAGATGGCTGCCACTGGTCTGATCACACTGACACTACATTTACGTGCACAATTTAACCCAGCTATAGGCCTGAGTCTGGTTAAGATCTTGTCCAGGTGACGTCATGTGTCGCTTTTAACTTGTAATAGGTTTTAAAGGATTATATTTGTAGTCTCTTAATTTGCCTATGTGTTTGATTGTGTTTCTTGCCGTTGTTGCGCTGGGCTGTTGGTAGATTCATAAATAGAAACCTTCTCATGTCCCTGTTTTTGCAGGCCAGGAAATCAGTTCCCATCGAGCGTCTTGAGCACCTCAGGTCCCAGCTCAGCTCTAGCACACAACTGGAGCTGATTAGCCAATTGGAGGAAGTGTTAGCTAAGCTCGAGCCCCTGGACTCCGCCTCCAGCAGTCGCAGAAGCAGCATCTCTTCACATGTGAGTCTGAATAAGATGATATTGACATGTAACACTTTTTTAAAAAATGAAACAAAACCCCAAAACTTTATAAGGCCATACAGATGGCTCATTAAGCATCTTATTTCTGTATGCTGGCTTGTTACTATGAATACCATTAATTGACTTGGTGGCATTTCTTCACATTGGCTGTATAATGGAAAATTCTACAGTAGAATTTAACGAGTGACTCTTTAATGAATCTTGTTAGGAATATTTTTTACATGCTGCATATTTTGTATATTTGACCCTTGTTTTCTGTCTTAATTCAAGTTTTTTTACATTAAAAATAAATATTGGCTAATATGTCATTATCAGATTATTTTTTTCCCCTCTCAAAAATATCAGGATCTTTTTTGGTCTCAGAAATCCAGCATTGGACAGCACTTAATATACATGTAATCAACAAGTAATATATTCTCATCGTTACCCAGGAGAGCTTCAATGTCCTGGACTGTGGAATCTATCGTGTGATCAGCCGCAGAGGAAGCCAGTCAGATGAGGAGGCGAGTTCCATCATGAATCAGTCCATGTCCGAGGAGGAGCGGCTCAAGGAGTTCAGTTTTGGGCCGGAGGAAGATCAGGTGGATCATGGTAAGATGCACATCTGGCTTTTGAGCATCAGCTGCATTGTACACCCACAGTTTTCCTAAAAGGGAAAACAGAAAGAATCCATAGCCAAATACTGTCATGTAAAAGTTACAGATATGATAAATCATACAAAATGATGCCTTCTATAAAAATCAAGTTCATTCAGATGGTGATTTCTTAGGTTTCTATCAGCGTGATACTCTTAGTGCAGTCTGATTTCATTCTTATCAGAGCAGCAGTTTTCCAGATGTACTACACCTGCATTAAGTAACTTTATATGACTTTCAGAATTAAAACCATTAAACTTTTACATGAAGAAATTACACAGAAAAAATGACTTCAAGAATGAAAGGCTTAGTAATTATTGTATGAATTGGTGTTTCACTTAACATTATGAGTTTAAGGAATTTACAATATTCCTAATTAACTTAAACACTGAGATATTCTGGACCACGTTGTTGTTAGCATTTAGCCAGTAGGGCGCACGCATATGGTGCTATATATACACAATAATATAGTTCCCCGTGCAAAGAATTAGTCACTAACTTAAATCACAAAAAAAGACTTCAATATTCTTGAAGTCTTAATCAACATAATTGCAATATGACTGCAGTAAACAGGAAGTACTTCACTAACGTAGACCTCTTTTAACTTTCTGTCTCTTTCTCCCTCTATTTCTTTTTCTGTGTGTGTTTGTGTGTGTGTGGTAATAAGGAACCTCGCCTCCTCTTCTGTTGAACTCAGTGCCAAAAGCGAGTGAAGTTCAGTCTTTTAAGTTGTATAATATTCAGATAAAGTATGAGTTGCCGTAAGATTCATTTGTGTAAACGTGTGACTGATAAAAATGTGACACTTTGACTTTATCTCCTCTGCCACATCAAACTCATAAATCTGTTTCTTATACCTTCAAGGTTTCACAGGAACGAGCGTGTTGCAGATTTGGTATAAAACCCAAACATGGTGAAATGTTGCACCACGGGATTCACTCTGATGAACTCACGCTTCATGAACACCATCTTCTCCTTGTCATATTGTTAATTTGAAGTTTCTTGTCTCCTTCATCGTATCCCACACATGCCACCACTTTGTTTTTTTGTATTTTGCAGTATTTAATTTACATTCTGTAGTGGTGTCTGGTACCTTTACTCCATCTGCTTGCATTTTATCTTCTCATCATTCCCCTTCAGCACTCCATCCATCTGTGTTTTTCCTCTGGCTCTTGCCTCCATCTTCATCCAGATCCACAGAGCGGTGAACGTGTGGACGGTGATCGATCTGAACAGGGTCTGCAGTTCCACCTTCCCCTTTCATTCCGCCCCAAACCCCCCCGTATCGCACTGCAGGCTGTCAAAGACAGGTGAAGCATCAAGGAAAAAAGTCAATGACTCACATGGTAACAGATTCAGAAAGAAGAATGTGTCACAAAAGAGACATGAGGGCATCCAGCTGCTGAGTGTAGCTTTGAGTCAAAGCTCAAATTATTTAGGGTTTGTTTCTTTTTTTTATGAGGGGTGAAACTCCCACAGTAATGGTTATTTCAGTGCACCTGTGCTTTTTGACTGTTTACTTCCCCTTTCCACTGTACACCCACATCTTCAGTTCCAGTTTTGATTCACATTGTTCGTCTGTGTTCATTTCCAACCTTCACACACGCTGATTTGACAAATGAAACAGTGCTGCTATTTGTACTCCTGTTTTCCTTTTCGATTGCACAAAGCCACATATTATTGACAGATTATCTAATTATTTTATCTTGTGAAAAGTTATTTGATTCATGCTTCTTTTCCACAGTGTCTCTAATTTTGTTAAGAAGACAACAGAGAAGATCAACACCCTCCAGATGAATTCTGAACGCTGGCAACGGCCTGACTTCAGAGAGGGCGGACAGGCAGAAATGTTCGCCACCACAGCACCGTCCTCAGAGGACATGGAAAATGAGTAAGTGCAGACCAGTAAAACCATTTTAAGGCAAACTCTACCAAGAAAAACACATCCACTATTTCTGATAATGACTTCATAAAACAGAAAACATATCCCAGACTGACTTTGCAGCTGTTTTATTTAATCTGCTGAATCTGCTGAATGAGATCTTATAAATGTTATGGCAAATACTGTTTCTGTGTTATCCAATACAAATGAGCCTGTACTAACTTCGTCATTTCTGTGACATAAAATCTATAAGATGAAAGCAGTGGTTTAGTTTTTATTTTAACACCAACATTTATTGTTACATATCATATCTCACAGAGTTTATGTTGAAATGCCAAACACAGAGGCCGACATGCAGGAACTTCGAACAGCAACAGAGCGAGCTACGTAAGTACTGTGCTTCATTTTAATAGAATAGATTTAATAACATTTCTCCATTTTTTAATTTTCTCTTTTTTTTTTTTTTGAGGAATTAAATATTAAAATGTACTGTGCCTTTTTTTTCAACCTTAGCTGCCAGATCCAAGATCCTTTGGTGCTCCTGGATCCAGTTTGCCTGGTTGACACGCTTCTGGAGTGGCTGCCAGTGCTGGAGCGAATTCTGGGTCCCAATGAGCTCCAGTCTGTTGCTGTGGATCCTTCAAACATGGATGAGCCACCAGGAGAGGAGAGATGGGAGCAGGATTGTCTAACTAGCTACTCAGAGCACCCACAGGAGTCCTTGTGCTCATCAGGAGAATCAACAGGAAGTGTTTCACAGAAGAAGAAAGAGGAGCCTCCAGAAGACCAGTGTGAGAGCCAGCTAACATCACAGTCCAATGAGAAGGTGCCTGTAGTTCCAAATGGGACCCCTCCAGAGCCTGTGCGAGCGGTGTCCCCCAAACCTGTGCCAACAGATCTCCTGACAGATCTCACCCAGCTGGCCACGTTATACACGGAGCTGAGCTGCTTCAGAAAGCAGGTGGAGCAGCAAGATGATCGAGTCGTGCCCTGCGTGACTTTCCTGCGTCGCTACTTTTTTCTGCTGGACAAAGAGCGAGTGAGAAGAATGTGTCTTCTCTGTTACCAGGAGCAGCCGGAGGTGCAGCGCTCCTTCATCGAGGCCATGCAAGGTCAGAAAAGCTTCCTCACTCATCACTTGATCATACCAGGTTCACTGTCGTTTCATACCAAATAAAGTGTTTGTCTTTTCCCGTAGATCTCACCCAGGCTAGTAAGGTGGTGGAGATTATTAACAAAGGGGATTTGCTGCGATCGCTGCGCAGCCTGAGAGAGATGCAGCCCCACAGTGCTCCTCTTCTCCTCGCTCACTTACACAGGTCAGTACTTCTAATGCTCTTAAACATCCTTTATAGACATAAGGGAGTAATGTTAAGGAAGTTCACTTTGTGATCTAGGCTCTACGAGAAGCACGGAGAGGGGGCCGTACGCACGTTTTCCCAATTCTATCCTACAATCACACCCGCTGATGTGATGATCATGGCCCAGCAAAACCACTTCCTGGCATACCTGGATAATCTGGTCCAATCACAAGCTGAGGTTCAAAGGTACACCTTCCATTTTATGCTTTTTTTTTTCAAAGAAAAAAAGATATTGAACTCTTTTTTCTTATTAAACTTTTTTTTTCTTTCTCCAGATTGTCTTTTTTGGGATCCCTTCTCGAACAAGAATCACTGCGACAGGATTGGCTGGAGCTGGCACTTACCCATGATGCTCCTCAACTTTCTGACACTGTAACCCCCGATGGACAACCCAGGTCTGGTTCTGTTAGTATGTGAAGAAAGGAAAAACTTCTGAGCGATTTGCTGTTGGTGTATGCGGGTGTCGAAAAGTTTAAGGAAATGTTAATGAGTATATGCTTTATTTTCTTATGAAGTCCAATTATTTTGTTAAAATTTATCTGAATAGAAGTAAAAATAGCTGATTTAAATTGTGCTCAGAGTAAATATTACAGTTACAGATGATCTTTACCCCTGAAATACAGAAAGAAAATCTATTCAAAAAGGTGTAAGACTTAACTGAAGTGAAACCAAATTAACAGATGTTGAAATAAAATGCTAGTATCACGCAACAGGCTGCTGAGTTACGGCAGTTGTTATCGTAATTGTGGATGAACTTGTGACTTGTGTTGTCGCAGGTGGCATTCACATTTCTTCAGCTGGGGGTATGGACGCCTCCTGTCACTGTTGATTCGTCTTCCTGCAGATCTATCCTCCAAACAGAAGATGGCAGAAACTTGCCGTAGTTATGGGTAATTCTGACTTCTGTTCTCTAAAGCAGACAGTCTTGTTTTTGTTGTTGGCGACGTTGGCTGTAACTCATTAACGCCGTGCTGCAGGTACTGGACTGGCTTCCTGTTCCTCTGCTCTGAGCTGCAGCGTCACTCAGAGGCGTTCTCCGCCATCTGCCAGCTGGATGACATCAGTCTGCTGGAGGAACCTGATGGTAAATATGTTTTTCAAAGTCTTATCTCATGTTACAGACAGGGGAACAAGAAGAATCTGAAGTTGTGAGAGAGGAGAGATTATGGTGATGACAGTACATGTTGTTGCACATTACTGAGATGCATGCCAAAATCTAAAAGAGCAAATTACAGCAAATTAATCTGCTGAAGCCGAACAAGCTTGGTCAGAATTTGTTGTGTACTAATAATATACTGGCCTAAAGAGAATCAAACATATATGATAATAATAACAATAAAACCAGAATAATATAGGACATGACTTTATTTGTCATAACAAACTGTAGTTTTTTAAAATGATCTTGATCTGGACCAAACTGCATATATTGATAATCTATGATGGGATAAATATGGCATATTTTTTCATTGAAAGATTGATGTATTGCTTCTGAAGAAATTGACAAAAATATCCAAAAATGCTCTATCTCACATTGTTAAGAAATCATTTTAAAATTCTGCCTTTGGATCTGGACCAGCACCAAAATGTTAGGGAGACTTCCTTGGGCCATGTCACACCCTTCTACCATATTTCATCAAAATTTGATAATCCTGCTGGTTAGGCCACCAAATTATAAGAACTAGATTAATTTTTTTTTTAGGTTTGTTTGGCCTTGGTGGAGGTATACACTCTGTGTGCTCCTTTAGTTGAGCCTCCTTCCAGATCAGCAGGTTTGATCTAAAGGCCTGTAAGGTGACATCTCCGATCTTGTCTACAGCACTAGTGCCATGTTTGTCCTGATTCACCCTGTTAATTTTGGGGACAAAATGAGACTTTATGAAATGTAAAAACTCATCTGTTTAACAGTAACATAGATGACCTGTTGGTCCAAACAACAGATTTTGGTATTTATATTCAACATGATGCTGTACATCAGAAACACACAGGTGTTTAATAATTTACCCAAATGATACTGTCTCACTCATTTCAGTCACATCCCTGCTAACTAAACCATCAAACAGTGCCAAAGAAACCATCATCATAAACTCACCTGTGTGTGGCCTTTGTGTTATTTTCTCAGGTGTTGAACCTCAGACCTTGGACGAGTGGAAGCTGCTGATCCAGTTGTCTGAGCAGTGCAGCAGTTTGGCAGAATCTGTGAATGGGAGCAGCCTGTCCAACGGCTCAGCAGGCTGCAGTCAAGCGGTCAGCCCAGAGAACCTGACGCTGAGGCTGGCTTGCACGGCCGGGCCAGAACGCGCACTGGCAGTACTGGAGGAGTGTGGAGTGCAGCTGGATCTTTCGCCTCACTCCAAACTGGTCTGTGAGCTGCTGAGAGTAGCTGAGAAGAGGCAGAGGTGGGTCAGGGTGCTAATCACCAAAAGTATAACACCAATGCAATGTATTCTTCTTATTACTATGGGTATTTTCTGACATGATTTGGTTGTCTATCTTTTGAAGGATTATTGAGCCCTCACCTTTAGTAAATCTGTGTCGTGATGAGAGATTTTTATGAACCAAATTGTAAATGAAGTCTCTACAGCTAAGGATCTTTTTGACTACGATCCCAAATATGAAGAACCAAAGAGAGTCAGTCTGGTTATTGAGTGGACTGTGGAAATGTTAGAACCCGGTATTTTATTTGTTTTGTGTCACTCAGTATTTTGTTTTGTTTTCAGGGCAGTGATCCAGACGATGCTTGAGCGCTGTGATCGCTTCCTGTGGTCCCAACACGCCTGATTCAGATCAACACAACCATCAGTATTGCATGAAGAGAAACTTTCCTTAGCCAAACGAGTTAACTCTTTCTGTAAGTCTGCCTGTTAATTGCTGCTAATTTATATTCTGCAATATTTGTCAGAGCTTCTCATATCAAAGGTACAATGTCCTCGCAGTAGAAGTAGTATTACCGCTTTCACTTTTAACCACACATTAATTTGCACTGATCCTTTAAGTATTATCCTCTTGAAGTATTTAATGTCAAGTATTTAAATTCAGATTCCTGTAAGGGTACCGTCACTTTAATGATTTGTTTAATTGAATCAGGTTACATGCACATTTAATAAAGTATCTGATGCCTAATCAATGTAAAATCCCAAATAAATCGGTAAACTAGCCTGCTTTGATAAAAATAATAATAATAATAATTGTGAACAAAGTGCATAAATAATCAAGGTGAAATGTTCTAACCACTTAGTATTATGTTAATAAACAATCATATCAACCATGTTATTTCCATTCTTGTATTTTTCTGGAACGAAAGGTTTCAGTCAGTGCAAATCATTATTGACGCTGGAAAACCTCCTGGTGTTATTTTTATTCCTGTGTCTATGTTAAAAATGCTTAGAAAAAAGAAAAACAAAGGCAAAAATCCTTAATATTTAAGATCCACAAAAAAAAAACACACACACACACAAAGAGCAGAAGACAAAAACAGCTAGAGGGCGCTAAGAGAGTGCATATTTCCACAAGACCCCAGAGTCCTCTGATTTTGCTTCTTTTTTTTTTTGCCAGTAAGCCAGATAAATAAGATTAACACAGGTGAAGACATATCTACTCTGGTAGAGGTAAAAAGACTAGATATAACTGAAGAATAGGGTCTCTCGCTGTACAGCGATTCCTTAAGTGTGGCTCCTGTCCAAGCTTATATTTTAATCCTCCAGCTCCGATCAATATCTGAATCTTGGCTGAAATGTATCTGTTGGTAGTCCTTTATTGGATATACATGCCTGATTTTTTTTTTTTTTTCCATTAGTACTGGTGTCTTAGTTAAACAAAATTGTGAACAAATGCCCTGAGTTGTAACGTTAAAGGAATTTTTTTTTAATTCTGTATATGGATCTGCCCAAAATCTAATCAACTTTCTCAAAATCTAATCATCTTTAACCTAAATTCTACCATCTACAAACTTTAATTGAATCACAGGATTTTTGAGATATTCTATCATAGGATCATAGGATTTTTGAGATATACTGCTTTTAGATATCCTCTATCTCAAAAACCTTATGATTTTCTCAAAAATCCTATGAAATCCTTTGACAAATACCAATCAAACCATAACTTCCTTGGTGGAGGTAATAACACACTCAGCACATAATCGGTATGTTATGAGCTTCCTCTGTTTATTCATGCACATACAGATTAATGACACTCATCTTTTGCAAATTATTCCTGTATACGTAAATAGTTAATAATTCATTGCATGTACGCCTTTAAAAAATCAAACATTTCCACACTTTTGCTTGTATTTATCCAACTCTTCCCAGCACACACAACAGATGTAGAGTAAAAGACTGATTGTGGGTCAACTGAGATAATTAATAACAGTGGAATGAAATGGGATTGATGACTCATTTGATGGTATCACACACCTGGAGCATCAAAGGGAAGGAGAAGGCAGAAAGAAGTTGTGCTGATTTACACAGTCATTTTTTTTATGAGTCATACAGTTATTACCTGAAAGCTGCATCACCTCGACCTTTATATCTGATTCTTTCATATTCTCATCTTTGGACCATTAGAAATTCCCAGAATCCCCCCTTTCCCTCTATCCCACCTGTGTGTGTCATTGGAAGTCCTGGCCCACTGCCAATCAGATTAAAAGATTTTACCTGTGGAAAAGACTGACACACTTATAATGAAATGATCTCCTTAAACTGAACTTTACATGATGTCATTGTGAAATATTCCATTTCATCCTGCTGCTAATGTGCCTCCATTGACAAGTGTATAAAAGAAAGAAGCATTTTGCCTGTTCTCTCGAGGAATGGGCAGAATGTTTAATTTATTTGAAATGACCTGAATGTGACAGATGCTTTTCATCATGGGCAAGAAGACAGAAGTAAATTTGATTTGAAAGGTTATTAGGTCGAGGGAGCGAATCCAGTGTTTGATGTTGCATTCCTGTCACCAGAAGAACAGATAAGAGGATTCTGCACATACCTGTTGGCCCTGCTGCTCATGTATAAATGGCAACCTGGATGCTTAGAGTGAACAACACACAGATACAAACCCACACACACCTGCTGGCTCTCAGCATGAGTCACTGTCAGTGCAGCAGTAAGAGATTATGAACATGGACAGGTGTATTTACCTGAAGTGAGGGTTACAAATCCTGAATCCTCCGTGCACGGACAGAACAGAGATCTAGATGGATGCAGCATTGATGGTGAGTTTCTGTTTATTTGAAATGATTTCACAGAACAGCGTTCCTCATTTGCCGAGGTGGTCAGTCAGATGATGCGTTTGTGGTTTCAGGTGTCCGTCTCTCTGCTTGGACTGGCTCTTGTCCTGCTGTCCTTCCCTCAGCATGTTTCACTTTTCAACAGCTCAGGTAGGATTTATGTTTACAGCAGAAACTGAGAAGCACATCTGGCTCAGTATAAGCATCTCTTTATTTTAATGTTATACTCAGGAACTGTGTATTTGGGGTCTGCGTTTGTGGAGGAGGCTTTACAAAGAGCAATTGAGCTGACTGATGCTGCTTATGCCCACACAAACGAAAGGTAAATCTCCTCTGGAAACATCTTAAAGCATGAAGCAGCATTTTATCTTTAGGAGGCATAAACAAAACTCATGTTTCCAGAGTGAAGAAGTCTCTGTCTGAAGGTGCTCTGAGACCCAGTGACCTGCTGGCCCAGTTCAAGCAGACTGAAATCAGAACTAGGACTCAGATCCGAGCAGCTGAGCTGCTGGACAACACGGTGGAGCTGATCAGAGAGATGGTCTACACACACGCTATGGTTCAGCCCAAACCTCATGGTACTAAACGTAGTGTAAGAGAACATGAAAGAGAACATTTTTTTTCCTGTAAGTCAAATAGTATTTGAAAGTAATTCTGAGCATTTGTTTGAATCTTTTAAATGCTAAACTAATTGTAATAATAAATTCACATCTGTATTTTATATTAAAATATTATATCTTAAGATAATCCAGACTCAAAACAAAGGTGGATCTTGCCATAATTCCATTAATTATCAAGTCATCTGAGATAGTTCTGCATTTTAAGACTGAAAATTTTTTTTTAAATTCATTAATTTAATAATAATAATAATAATAATAATAATAATAATAATAATAATGAGTTGGCAATTTTACATTTTGTTGTCATCCTTGTTTGTTTTATTTACTTTTATTGAGGATTTACAGATCCTATTCTGGTCATTGGCTTTGTCTTTGCTGTGTTTTCACACCCTGGTAAATAAATGTGAAAGTAAAAGTGCAGCGTCCACTGAAAGCCAAGTTCAAAATCATACTGTTACAAAAAAGTTTAATTTTCACATTTAGTATGTCCTGTGCCAAATCCACTCATGTTTTTTATTCTTCAAATATTGAAGTCATACTTGTCCTCACAGAGCTGCTGAGTGAAGCAGACATGGAGACTCTGCTGCAGGTGACGGGCTGCTCCTCTGAGCTGCAGAGACCCAGCTGCCACAGCGACTGTCTGTCTGAGCGCTACAGGTCCATCACAGCAGAGTGCAACAATAGGTCAGCACATGCAGGGAAAGAATACATTCTGACCTCAATCACTTCAGTTGGCTGTTTTTGTAACATTCTGCTTGTTGTGATGTTGCCCTGTTCAGACAGAACCCTAAATGGGGGGCTGCAAACATCCCGTATTCCCGCTGGCTGCCTCCAGAGTATGAGGATGTGTGGGGGATGCCCAGAGGCTGGGATCCGGAGCACACTTACCATAACAGCAGCCTGCCTGCGGTAAATCCTACAGCTGCACAGGGCTCATTCAGTTTCCTGTCAACTCATGAACGTCCAGCATTTCAGGCTTTTTTGTCTTCAGGTACGGCTGGTGTCTCAGGAGATTCTGTTCACTCACAATGACAACATCTCTCTTGACTCCACTCTGTCACATCTGCTGGTGGAGTGGGGTCAGTGGATAGATCACGATGTGGTCTTGACGCCTCAGAGTCCCAGCACAGCAGCCTTCAGGACAGGAGCTGACTGCACACATACCTGCAACCAGGACACACCCTGTTTCCCTATTCAGGTGCTCCTCACAGGAAATGAGCTTTTTTGGTTTTACTGTCCTTTTCCATCCCTCCTCAGTCATTTTCCTTTGACAACAATCAATACATCAATCAATGCACATATACGTTTAATATTGATTCATAGCCATTTGAAAAACTTTTCTGTTCCTTCTTTTTGATAAAGGATTCAATGGAAAAAGTTTTTATGCTTAAAAATGAAAGATAAGATGCCTTCATTTCCAGATTGTGTTTTGACAGATTTGATTGCTTTCTAAGCCCCAAATAAAAAGCTCTTCTCAATAGGAGTACTTTGTGTTAATTGAAAATATTGTTATTGAGTATCTATACAAGCATTATATGGAGGAAACATTCCATTTATTGCAAGATTTACATACTGTAGAGTGTGGTTCCTTGGCATTCCCATTTTTATAAAAAATAAATAAAAAAAATCAATGAAGGACTTGGTTTTGGCTTTACAATCATGCATATCTGCATTTATCAAGCATGTTAAACATGAAAATCATCAAATAATCATGAAAAAAACATGAAAAGAAAAAGGTTTACCTGAATGTGACAATATAAAACTCTTTGCAGATCCCCGTGTCAGATCCTCGCAGTGGCATCCAAAGCTGCATGCCTTTCTTCCGCTCTGCGCCGAGCTGTGTGGGTGGAGCGCTGCCTCATCGGCACCGGGAGCAGCTCAANTTCCGCTCTGCGCCGAGCTGTGTGGGTGGAGCGCTGCCTCATCGGCACCGGGAGCAGCTCAACGCCATCACCTCATTTGTAGATGCCAGCATGGTGTATGGCAGCTCCACCAGTCTGGCCTCTGCTCTACGTAACCAGTCTTCTCCTCTGGGCGCAATGGCCCTCAACACCCAGCACACAGACCAGGGCCTGGCCTATATGCCCTTCCTGCCCCGTCTGCAGGCTCGTCTAGNACACCCAGCACACAGACCAGGGCCTGGCCTATATGCCCTTCCTGCCCCGTCTGCAGGCTCGTCTAGACCCCTGTGGTCCTCGCAACTCCAGCATGGGAGGTTCACCAGACAGAACCACACACCAGGAGAACATCACATCCTGCTTTCAAGCTGGTAAGCAAAAATCATCCAGTCTGTTAGGTTGAGGAAGTAGTCACCATCTAACACATTAGAATTTACTTACCTACACACCTGATTAGACACACGTGAATCCTTAGACCAGAGAGTAACCTGTTTGCTAGTATGTGCTACGTTGAGGCTTGTCCCATCAGAAGAGTGCAGGCTTTTACAGGAGAGGGTTAGGGTTAGACAAGAGAGGGCATCTAAACCAGCCTGTTTCCACTAGGTGTGTGTGTGTGTGTGTGTGTGTGTGTGTGTGTGTGTGTGTGTGTAAGAGCTCATATTTTCTATGTCCAGTTTTGGGTATTTTCATGCTTTCAGATCAGGATGGTATCCTCCAACAGGATGAGCAAATTCTGTTGAAAATGTCTGAAATATATCGTGAACTTAAACTAAAACAGGAAAATTTTTCAGAACAGTTGACATTTTGAAGTTCTTTACTAATCAACAGCAATATTCTGAGCTTGTGTCATGTAAGAATCAATGAATTCAAAGTACTAATGTGCAAACTAGTTTCTGTATCATCAAATAAATGTAGTGGAGCACCTAGGTTCAGTGTTTGAGTAAATATATTAAGTTACTTATCGCCTCGCTGTAGCTGTAGATCGTGATTCCTTTGTAGGTGATTCACGAGCGAATGAGCACCTGGGAATGATCGCACTGCACACGCTGTTTCTGAGAGAACACAACCGGCTGGTCCAAGAGCTTCACCTGCTCAACCCTCACTGGAGCCCCGACACCCTCTATCAAGAGGCCCGCAAGATCATAGGAGCCATTCACCAGGTATCACCAACAGGCAGCCGTTTACCTCCAGCAGCAGGAACACTCACAACTTTGATCTGCTTGCTTAATCTTCACCATTCCAGATCCTCACTTGGGAGCACTACCTGCCGCGGGTCCTTGGGGAAGGCGTCCTATCCCGTCTGATGCCTCCCTATGAGGGTTATGACCCTAAAGTAGATCCCAGCATTGCAAATGTCTTTGCAGCTGCTGCATTTCGGTTTGCACATGTGACCGTGCACCCCATCGTGGCTAGGCTGGGACCAGAATACATCACCAACTCCCAACATCCACCGTTGCCTCTGCATGATTCGCTGTTTGCGTCCTGGAGAGTTGTGCAGGAAGGTAAAGAAGAACACTGAAAGTCAATATATGCACATTACATGTTTACCCATCTCTGTTTCTGTCTTTCTGTTGTTTTTTTCTTGGTGTATCAGGTGGTATAGACCCCGTGTTGCGTGGTCTGTTACTGTCTCCTGCCAAGCTGCAGGCACCGGGTCAGATGATGGTGGAGGAGCTGACAGAGCGGTTGTTTCAGGCACAGGGAGGGATGCCTTTGGACCTCGGAGCCCTTAACCTCCAGAGGGGACGGGACCATGGCCTGCCTGGTACCACTTTACTGAAATCCCACTGCTAACTTGAAACATTGTCTATTAATTGACTTTTTTCAACAAGGATCGTTGAAAAAAGTCATCCAATCATTTTCTGTCTTCTCTGTGAAGGGTCGTGGGAGGTGGAGCCGTCTTCATTTATCGTAACACTCTTCCTTCAGACTCTCACTAACTTTACCTTTACGTTAAATTCCTGCTTTACATCCCATCTTGTCTCCAGGATATGGCTCATGGCGAAGATTCTGTGGCCTCTCTGTTCCAAACACCACGTCTGAGCTGGCTGAGATCCTGGGTAACTTCACTTTGGCTCACAAATTTCAGGTCTTATACGGGACACCAAACAACATTGATATCTGGGTGGGAGCCATCTCAGAGCCGGCTCTACCAGGTGGCAGAGTGGGACCACTCCTGTCCTGCCTGCTAGCAAGACAGTTCAAAGCCCTGAGAGATGGGGACAGGTAAAAAAAAAAAAATTTAATCCTCTCATCTACTTTTAAAACACAAGTGTAAGCAAGACAACAAATCCAAATCTGTCTTTGTCTGTGAGATTTTGGTGGGAGAGAGAAGGAGTGTTCACCAGCACCCAGAGGAGAAACCTCCACAGCGTCTCACTTTCTCGCATCATATGTGACAACAGCCACATCACCCACGTCCCTGCTGACCCATTCTCACGCACAGAGAGCCCAGAGGCCATGCTACCCTGCTCCCATTCCATCGTCCCCCACCTCAACCTCAGCCCCTGGAAAGAACCAAACACAGGTAAAGACTGACAAAAGGGTTCAGAGGGAGATGTCTTTGCTGATTGTTGTAACCATTTGTTGTGTCTTCTGGTCACCGTCTGGACGGTTCTCTCTCCTAGATCCCAGCTGTGGCCCGATTCCCAGGATCCAGTCTGGCTATTCCATGCTGTGTGATTCTGTGATTCTCTATCAGTGTCACTCTGGCTTCAAGCTGCTGGGCTCTTCATCCGTCAGTTGTGATCCAGGCAGCCTGCAGTGGAGTCCTGCACCCCCAAAATGTGAAGGTACTGAGCTTCAACAAGGGCTGGAAGTGATGTGACAGATTTAGATGATATTTGGGAAACATATAATGTTGAGAGGAAGAAGTGACTAAATTTTGAAGGTGATGTGGATCTTATTCTGGATCCAGAAGAAGTTTTTAGCCTATAAAACCAACGGTAATGGGCTGATTTCAGTTAAATTTATCATGGTGGCTCATTTTTGGCTTGGTGGAGGGATGCTCTCTCAGAGTTCCTTCTTGTTGATGATGTCTGTGTTCTCTGCAGATATTAATGAGTGTGAAGAACAAATATCTCCTTGCCCCCAAAATATGGAGTGCCACAATGTACCAGGTTCTTACATTTGCTCAGGTCAGTTCGGGTCATCTTTAGATTTAAGCACAATAACATATTTTAACATTCATACCATATTAGCATCTTTCAGTCAGTTTTCTCTGATTTTGAGCTTTCCTCCCTATTTCCTCTTTGTTTGCACTGATCCAGACATGGATTCCTCCTCCTCGCCATCCGTTGTCTCTGTTGTCACTGAAGTGGTAGTTGTGATCGGGGGAGTGGCCATGCTGGTTGTGATCATGATCTGTTGTCAAAGGTGGGAGATCAATGATAGAAGCCGCTAATGAACAGAACCAGACCTAGAAGTTTCCTATTTTATACAATTATAGAACTGCAGATTGGACTGCGTAAAAAGTCTGTAGTTGGCTCAAATCTGATCAGAACACTGATTTAACTATTGATAAAGGTATACGTATTCAGTGAATTATCAGGTGAAATATTACAAAAACACATCATTCATTGTTCAAACTTACAGTAGTGTACTAAGAGAACATGCCAAGATATTTTATGACATTAGATTTAAAATATAAATACTTGAATCTGATTTTTTTTTTTCTCTCTTTCAGATATTTCCCAAAGAAAGAAGAGTTAGTAAGTGCTGGATGTTGCCAAGAAAAAACTTAATCAACTATTTTTAGAGTGCAGTAGAATATTGTTCTAATGTTGCCCTTAAACTGAATTATATATGGACTATGAACTGTATTTAAAGGCCCATACTTGTGATTTTGCATGTTTGAGCTCAATAAATACAACCCATATACATGTTACATTACTGCCAACCATTTTCCAAAGTATACTACTGGAGAGGTAAATATTAAAATTGTTTTTCCTACCTTCCAGATCGTCATTGGTTTCAGTTCGTTCCAGCACGCTACAAAAATCATCTTGTAGAAACCTGAAACGTGCTTGAGATAAGCAATCCATCATAGCATACAAAGTGTCTATTACATTTTTTGTTGAACTTACTTAATATAATGTGTTAAACACAGAGCTACAAGAGACATACAAGAAAATGTATGTCTCCACCATGGAATATTGCCCCAGGAGAAGACTGCTTTTACTGAGAAATTTAAAATTACTTCACCTTTTACACTTGCATGTAGGTGTTAGCAAGCAAAACATTGAATTGTAAGATGGCTGTATCACATGAATATGTGATTTTGAAAGATTAGCAGATTTGAAAAAAATAACAGGAAAACTAAAATACGGTTTTATATTTTGGAAAATAATTGGCAGTAACGTAACACATATGCAGGTTGTAATTACTGGGCTCAAACATGCAAATTTACCAGTATAGTCCTTTAATTGTCTAATCTGCACAAGTGAAAATGTGTCTCACTGTAGATATCCCTACTCATGTTTATTATAAAGCGGATTAATATCAGGTTTTTATCCTCTGGTTAAAAGCCGTGTCACCGTGAGCAGTCTGACCGTGCTCCTTCATTATACAAGTCTCACAGTTGAGGTCTTGTTGTAATCTGGTATGACAAAGCCATGAAAACTGAACAGGCTTACAAAGATCTTTTGAATCTGGAAACTAAAGTTGTCCTAGAATTCCAGATCCCAAAACAGATTTTCATCACATAATATGTCTCTGAGTGAAATACGTTCTCAGTATTTTGGATTCCTCCTCATTCCTGCTCGAAAACCTCTTAGGCCACTGTGGGTGTGTAGCAAGGTTTTTTTGGGGGGTTTTTTTGTACTGGGGTAACCAGGCTGTTCCTGGTGATTACATTAATCTATTGCCACTTAGATTTCCAGTTCTACTGGAAGGACATAAATCAGGGTGCTGAGTCATAATCTGAAACTCCACAAAGGCTAAAAGTTAGACAAATAAGCATGATCAGGTTTCATACAAATACAAGCTGTAAATCAGACATGGTGCAATAATGATTTAATCAGGCTACAAGGCCTCGTCTTTAATGGAGTGTATGTACAAGAGGACAGAATGAATCATCATTTCAGAGATTAGGAACCTCCAAGCCTTTGCTAAGGCCAAGAAGTAGTTATCGCACTGAGTCACTCAATATTCTTCATTTTACCTTCAAACATCAATGTGTAAAAAAAAAAAATAAAAAAAATAAAATAAAAAAAATAAAAAAAATTGGCTATTACAAACTATATACTATGAGGTAAAAGAACCATTATACATTGCATAATATGGCTATGTACTGCATTCATGCAAAGTTATTTATGGCTTCTATGTATATATTGTGCAGACATGCAAAACTACAGTTGTAACAGTTGTTAATATTGTATCCGACCTGCAATAAAGCTTATTTTCCAACTACTCAGTGCAGCTGTCACTGTTTGAATGTGGAAATGTAATATCTGTTCCATTAATTATATATTTGACTAGATAGTTCAGACCAGCTAACCTAAGATGAGGCTCTTTCTCAGAAGACGTATGAGGACAGTAACCAAATTGTAGGTGCTTGGGTTATGTTTTCATACAAAGCTTCTCAAATATGTAGTGCAAGAGTGTATCAGCAAAATTAAGGCTGTGCTGAGAGAAAATCTTGGCTGTCATGCTTTTGAGGTGATGACACAAAATAATTAAGGGATGCTTAAAAAGATGTGGATATTGTTAATCTGTCGCAATAAAATTCTCTATTTCAAATAAGAGAGATAAGAGACCAACTAAACTGTCTAAGGACTGCTTTCATGCTGTGTGATACTCATTGTTTAGAATGCCTGAAACGTAATACACAGAAACTATTCTGTTCTGGTGAAAAGGTGTGTGCTCTGCCGGGGAGGTTCAGAGATTATAAGACCAAAAAAAAAAAAAAAAAAAAAAAACCTAAAGAAATATTCAACACTTTCTGAGAGAAAGAGTGGAAGACAATACTAAATTTCTTGACCTGTACAATATGGCAAAATATCCTTTACAAATTCATGAATAATACTCTATCTTCAAATCACAGTATATCTTACTTCTTTCTAGCGGTGCTGGTTCAAATTCTTATTGTATATCAAAAAAGTGGCACTAAACATTTTCTGCTTCCCTTGTTCGTTGACCCCTGCTACAGACATAATGCTTCACAATCCCAAAAGTCCACCAAACTGTTGTAAGACCTGTTAGGTCAGTCATACCAATTTTTGTCTGAGTAACCAAGTTCCTGGGAACCTGTTGTCCTGGTGGTGGTTGGGTTGCTTGAGTTCATTGTTCGGTCGTCTAACCCTGGTCAGTGAGGTAGAAGCCTAACTTTGCCATAGTCATTTCTCTGCGGAGACGCATCACTTCCCAGAAAATCTGCTCGGCTGGATGGGGTCAGAGACAAAAGCAACAGATAAAGCATTTCTTTAGATCATTAAAACTCTTTTCAGAGACCAAAGCAAAGGAGGCATCACTGACATGTTTCATTATATCACTCATTTACCCACACCAGTGTTTACTAAAAAACATAATACTTGGAATGTATGTAAATATCTGTTAACTTACCATCATGTCTTACCAAGCCTTGCTGGATATAGCGGATATAAGTAAAGAAATTGCACACAGCCGTGACCTAGTAGGGCAAAATGAGGACAAGATCACATATCACACGCATCATCACCAAACAGTAACATCAAAGTAACAAGTGTATCTACTGGACGTTACAGAGAGAACGTGATTGGTTATACCCGTGCTCGGCTGGACGGAGAGATGTAATAATAGCTCCCCTTGTCACCAAGTTTAATGCGATGCCGACAGAGTCGAGACATGCCACTTAATGCACATTTTCTGCAAGGATGAGAAAAATCAAATTTTAAAATATAAAGCTACAGAAACTGTTATGTAACTCAGTAAACAGTGAAGAGTTGTATCCTCTTGTATTAACAATGAGACAAATCCTAACTTTGAATGCAGTTCAAAAGAATAAAATGAGAGTAAAGATTTCAGGCTTTGAATGGAGACAGAAATATGTTTAAGAAGAGCAGCAGAAAAAAGCAGTGGTGTTTGTCAGTGGAAGAAGAAACATTTCTAGGTTACATTCATGTTACCCAACACATGCAGAACCCCAATCTGTGTCAATGAATAACAGATTTAGTCATGGTTCAACATATGCCTCTGCTAACTTTTCACAAGTCTGAATTGTGTTGTTATCATGCTAATTAGTGTTAGTGAAAAAGGTTAATAAGTGATCAGTTCCTGAGTGGACTTACGTTTCTATTGCTGCTCTAAAACCACTGGAAAAAAGATTTTGAAATCAGATAGTGATTAGAAATGTGCCCTTTGATTAAACCCCTCAGATACATGGTAAGACAGTGAAAACCCCTTATATATGACAAACCAAATGGCATATCTGAATAATGATAAAGAGGAGAAACCACAACCAGGAAGAGGGAATTTTCAGTGTTGATGTTGATGTTATTTGGCAGTGAATGGTAAAAGGAGGACTGGATAATTATTATCGTAGATGTTAACTTACTTAGGGCCTCCACATTCTACAGCTGAGGCTTTAACCATGGGTAATGCTGACATGGCCACAGGCTCAATAGTCAAAGAGTTGTTCTCTACTGCACTCTGCACCAGCTGGGACAGCTGTGGAGGAACAAGAATGCATAATATTACCATACTTTCAAAACAGCATTGTGGTTCTGGAAAGAAACGCTGAGATCTTTACCTCAGATCTGGTGAAGGACAGGCAGGGGCTGATGTCTTCCCTGTAGATGCGACTCAGGAAAGCAGAGGAAGGGTCGAGATCCGGCTTCTCCTTCCAGGTCAAAAATTCTGCATAGAGAATTGGGTCCATCTGTAAAGAGAAAACATACATCACTCATTCTGTCGTAATGTCTCTACTACATGTAGCTACTTTTTGATTACCTGACAGAAGTGAAATGAACTTTAATTAATCATGGCCCTCTAGTGGCAGCCTGTAGGAACTGCCACTAGTCCAGCAAACAATAACCTGCAACAATATCAGGCAGCTACTTGGTTGAAGAGATGTAGTTACCTGTCTACTGTCAGTCCCTAACCCCTCCCCCTGCTCCTGCCAATAAGGGTCATAGGTCACACTGACAGAGTGTCCAGGAACCAAGCAGAGAATCAAAGACAGGAGAGCAGGAACAGCAGGCTGACAGAGGAAGAGACAGAAGAACACAACAGGGAGGGATCAGTACTGAGAAAAAGAGAAACACAAAGTGGTGAAAAAGGAGAACCGAGAGTGGCAACAGATAAGAACTGGAAACTAGAATAAGGGCTAAGAACACAGAGTGCACAAGTCCAAGGTTGGAGAAACAGAATGAAAAGAGAGACAAATGTACAAATGCAGCAGGTCACCTCTTTGTCCTCTTTGGCTGCTGGTTGAGTGGGAGGTGACGAGGGCTCTAGTTTTCCAGGTGAGGGTGGAAAGGTAGTGCTAGTGCTCTTGTTGCGGACGTGGCCCCTGCTATGTTTGTAGGATCCCTTGGTACCTGGAGACAGAAGCTGTGGATGCAGCTGGCGGTTTGGTGAAGAGGGTGTAGATGTCAACACAAGAGTCTTGAGGGCTGTCACTTCTGCTTGCAGAACATCAATCTAGGAGTCAGACACAGAAACAACATGGAGAAGGATGAGAGGAAGTGATGATGACTGGGAAATTAGTAACGGCTAAGACAGAAAAATACTCATGTTACTGTTGCTGACAAATGTATAAAAAAAACTTCACAAACATAACTTCACAATTTATGATAAAATTGATTAATGATGCCATTTTGGGAACCATCTCAGCACGTTTTAGGCATCAACCTGAGTTATATTTACAGAACAAAAACAAGGTGGAACTGAACACACCTTCCCTTGAGCCTCCTTCAGCTGTTTCTCTGCTGCTGCTTGTTTGACATTCGCTTCACGCACCATCTTATGAGCTTCCTGTTATGGAGATTATTAAAAACAAGACAAAAGGCAACTTCAAGGTAAATCATTCTGAGAAATTATTTCTTGCCTTCATACAGTAGGTATAAAAAAATAGCATGAAATCTTTGCATGAAAAGTCATTTTTACATATTCACTCATGCTGAAAGGAATAACAGTAAATTTGTTGCATTACAGTTAAAGATTTTGGTTATGAATCCTAATCATATTTGTCACTATTTTGCCTCATCAGCATTACCAAAAGTACTTGTCAAAATTACAGTGCCCTCAGAAGAGCTTAATAAATACTGCTCACCTCAAACAGACTGGCAGTAAGCTCCTCCAGCTCTTCCTCCAGCTGATCCCTGACCTGAGACAGACGTTCGCACTCTTTGTCTTTCAAATTGAGTTCCTGAAACATGTAAGAGAAAAGAGCACAACTAGATAAATTTAACAATGGAAGGCAAAAGCATTGTGACCCTGTTTTTGGTTTTGTTTTTTTAGGTCACATTGCTTTGTGTGCAGGTTAGCATGAAGTAGGCTACAACACCCTCTTTGCTGCATCAAGCTGTTCCCTAAGGATCTCCGAGCCCTTTTCTCTGATTTCCAATGAGGAACTCCGAAGCCGGGAGAGGCCATCACGGTTCTGGCCTGAGGGGGGCCCATCCTGGTCTCCTCCCTCCACTCTGGCCTCCGGCTCTGGATCCAGATCTACCAACCTTCAGAGGGCCACAAGGAAAAGTATAATCAACATTGTTAGTGATGGGGCATCAAGGCTTCATTGTCTCTTCTTCTGTTGGCTTAAAGAGAGTTGCAGTGAAGACAGATCATCAATTTAATGAAAAGCATTGTGTAATGATTTTTTTCAAGCAATATCACATAGCTTATTTTATATTTTACAAATTTATGCTACAGGACCCAAGATTCCTAACTTTTTCAAGGATAAAGTCAAGGATATCCAGCTGGATGAACACCAAGAACTAATCTGAGGTTACTTATATCAAAACATAAAAATTCTAATCAGACATCTTCATTATAGGACTGAGTGTGTAATAAATAACTGAATTATTATAAAGATCTTTATTTGTATTGATTCATATTGATTTTTCACATTATATTGCTGATTCGGTATTTTGAACTGCACAACGTGATGTCAGACAATAATGAAATGTTATGACACGTCATTAAACTAATGACCATTACAATGCTCCAGATTTCTATTTTTAATAAGATTTGTGTGCATTTCAGACAGAACTGTTTATGTTGACATCAAAACATACTCCTAAAATGATTAAGATTAAGATGTGATGGAGACAATCAGTGAGTTAAATAACTTTTCGCATTATACTTATTCAGAATTTTGAACAGCAAACACGAACTAATTTTAAAGACCCGTCAGGCCAGTTTAAACTGCATCTCAATCTCAGCATCTCCTTTTCTTTGGCTTGTTGTTAGTCGCAACCTAAAACTGTTTCCCCCAAAAGCTAACTAGTTGTCCCAACTTTGTGTTACGGTTTGTTTCCTCTGTGTATCCGCCCTAAACTTCACTTACCCGATTAGCCTGCAGCCAAACTCCCGCCCTGTTTACCAGCCTTTCTCCTCCAGCCTCCCTCAGCTCTTATTGTTGTTGTTTTGTTTTTGTTAAATTAATAATGGAGTAAATAAGCAATCTGAGTGAAGCTAGTGTCAGCGGTTTCAATCAGAGCTAGTCACACGAACAGCAGGAATGCGGACGTTGACGAAGACAACCGACAACAGCAGCGGCAGCAGTCTGCAGGTAAAAAGCGATGAAGATGATCAGTTATTGTTGCCGTCTTGTTGGAGAGTTTTTTTGTGTGTGTGTGTGATGACGCTTGTTTTTATTTTCTGATCCACATCTTCTCTGTAAAGAAAAGCAGCGTCCTCCTCCTCAGGCTCTGGTCTATCAACGGTCACGTGACCTCGCATCCACTCCCAACGTCCCGAGAAGAAAAAAACATCCGGAGCTCAGCGAGCCTCCCTTCATGTTCCACATAACACATGCATCATATTTCACACTTCTATGATTGGGAGCGTATGTTCCCAGGGTCCTATGTTCCCTGGTTCAATTGTCTGTCTATCTATAAAGACAGTTTGTCTGTCTGTCTGTCTGTATGAAGTCGAAATTCGGCAGGTTTATTGGAGGATACACTCCAGGCGCGGCAGTGCCAACCCCACCAGGCCCATACAGCAAACAAAGCTACCTCAAGAGGACGTGCAGAACAAAATTATGACAGGCTGCAGCGCACACCATAAAGTCCGACCCGGTCCGAAGAAGCTCCGGGCGCAGTGGCAGGACCGGGTAGCATATGCTCCGCCTAACGGGTATTTATGGCAGGCTGTGGCGCACACCATAAAGTTTGGCCCAGTCCAAACAGGCGCGTTTTTAGTGGGTACTGCAATAGTTCTGTTTACACACATTTGTGTTTAACCAGTGTTGTTAACACTTGTTAACACGAGATTTCAATAAAGCTTTCACATCTGGAACAAGGTTCAAATCAGTGTTTTTGAACCTTCAGTGCAAATTATTAGTCCTGTTTTTAATATAGACCTGACAGAAAAATCCAGGCATGACTAGTCTAATAAGAGTGGCTTTTGATGCCTGGATTTATCTGGACAGTGACAGCACTCACCCAGTAAAATATCTGTTTTACAAACTTGAATTCCACAAAGCTAAAAACCTGGTTAAAAACAAAACGTTTTTAGGCCACCAATGTAATTCTAGTCCCGTTCTCAGTACAATTTTTAATGTAGCTTGGACGGATGATCTGAGAAACACAATTTTGACAAACAAGGTTTCACAATCTGCCAGGGTTTAAACAAGTCCTTATTATATCTACTTCACTGCCAATTATCTGATGTAGCAAAGGACAGCCAAGAAATTAAATTTTCTATTAGTATTGCTACTTTACATCCAAAATTAATTTTTAACCAATAGATTTACTATATTGGACCCATATAAGTAAGATGGTGCTGTCCTTCTTGCCCTAAAGCTTCAGTATTTTGACACCATTATTGTACCTTCCAACAGCACAGCCACCCTCCTCAGTTTCCCTGCTGGACTTGAGTCTGGCTGCTGGTTGTAGCAGGACCCCAGGTGTTCCAAAGAATACTGAAGAGGAATATACTGCTATTCCAGATCTTCCTGCTTTGAGAACTTCATATCCTGGACCAGCTGAGGTTACAGATGGTGGAGAGGAGGAAAGCTGGATGCTATGAATTCCCTCAAAAGCATCCATGTTTCAGGCAGTTCAAAAACCCATCAGCAGCTCCAGGCTCTGGTTTCTGTTGGATGTTATACAGACAACTTGTAAGGGTATGATGACCCTGATGCCTGTGGGTCTCCAGCACCTAAAATACAGAAGAGTACTGAGTTTTAGTACAACATACTGTATAATGACAGGATAATGAATTAACCAACAGAAATTCCTTAAAATCTACATCCAGGCCTTGTATTCTATGTGTACCAGCCATGATGCCTATAATCTTTAATCCTACATATCTGTTCCCTCTCTAACAGTGCATAGCTGGAAGGGGTCAGGCTCTTATTTTGCAGGAGGAATTAGAGACATCCACTCTAAACATAACATTCACCTTAAGAAAGAGTATCATGATACTATATGCTATATTAGCTGATGAAAAAAAAAACTAAACAGGTTATACTTACCAAAGTAGTCAAAATTTGATTCCCAATTGGCGTTAGTGCATCAAAATATATAAAAAGCATTACAAAACTCTGCTCAGCTCCAGTTTAAAGCAAATCCTGTTGAGAGTTTAACAGGCTGTACCTTGCGTCTGCACTTCGCCCTGCTGCTGGTCTTTGATTAGACCAACAGGAAGGGTTCTGGAACACCTTCTGGAAAGTTAGAGCTCAGCTGTACACATTCCTTCCAGCAGGAGGTTCTACAGTTCCACCTGATAAGAGTTTTCCATGACCTAAAACACAATAATGCTTCATATCAGAATATTAGTTTTCCCACTGCAAGTTCATTGAAGTGCACAAATTAGAATGTGTTCAAATTTAGCAGTGTGTGTATGAGAGAATGACAGAAAATTAAATTGTGTGTAAATGACACAAGTTGTATAGTTTGGTCAGAAACCAGAAATCCAAAATTTGACAACTACACAATGCTCATGTTGTGACCAGATTTTTTTTGTAGTAGTGAAGGTGCTCTGCTGCCCTCAGATTTGTCCAGATTAACAGGACCTGGTTGCACAATGCAGCTTTGTTACTGAAACAGATTAACACATCAAGTGACCGGAGGTGCAGGAGACCCTGGCTCTTTTCTTTCTTGTGTCCCTTTTTCCAGCATTTCCAATGGAGCCTCAGCCTACTGCCACAAACCTCAACAAATACAGTGAGTATGATGACTGCTCTTTTTCATATTCACTGATAACCACAACTTTAGTTTTAGTCAATTCATTTCAGTGAAATGGTCCTTTAGTGACATTTTTTTTTAATTAAAATCAAAAACAATCTATTGACTAAATCAGATTGTTACTCTACAAACAAGTCTTCAAATATTATTGTAATAATGTAACTCTGCAAATATCTCTTCAGACTTTATTGGCAAATTTTACTTCTGCAAAATTATAAAATTAATTAGAAAAAAATGGCAAATAGATTGCAGCTGTATGTGACTTCAGTGGCCTGTATCTCAAAATGGGGCGGAAGGAGTGTACAAATCTGAACGAACAGATTACAGAGAGAGAGAGCAGTAATTATTTCTAAAGTTAATTTTAGTCTTTTATTTTCCGTTGCTTTTTAATTTCAGTTAGGTGACCAACTTAGACATCCGGGTCGACTGGTGATTTGGAGCTGGTCAGATTGGAGCTGCACTTAGAACAGCACCACTCTGGTTTCCTTCATGTCAGGCCACAGTCAGTTGGCTTGGCCAGCAAGCGGCAGCAATGACGGTTACATATTCACGCAGAGTTGCTGATGCAGGTCTGGGTACCTTCTTTCACCTGCTTCTGCGCTGGAAGGGCAGCATCTATAAACTGCTCTACAGAGAGCTGATCATCTTCACTCTTCTCTACTACTTCTTCAGTATTGTTTATAGGTATCTCTTAGACAAAACTGTAATTCTTAATATACATTTTTAATGTTCCAGTCTGTAGATATAGAGACATTAACAGTATTAAACCTGTATTTGGGGGTTTCTTGGGGTCATTGACATGAAATTGTGGTGCAGTTTTAATGGTAGTTTCATTCTACTGAGTTATAACAGAAGGAATTTACTAAATATGTCCGTCACCAGGTTTGTGTTAAACGATGACCAGAAGAGGCTGTTTGAGAAGCTGTCGATATACTGTGACCGCTACGCAGAGCTCATCCCTGTGTCCTTTGTGCTGGGTGAGTTGTTAGTAACTGTCTCAGCTAATCTAAATCTGGCTCAATCTTATATTGTGTCCTTAAAAACTATTGCTGCAGCTTGTCAACAAATGCCTTATTTTTGCCAGGTTTCTATGTGACCCTAGTGGTTTCCCGCTGGTGGGGCCAGTTTGAGAACGTACCCTGGCCAGACCGCTTGGCAGCATTGGTGGGTGGGCATGTCCGAGGTGCTGACGAGGCCTCCAGGATGACCCGTCGAACTCTCATGCGATACGCCAGCCTCTCTGGTGTGCTCATCTACCGCTCTGTCAGCACAGCTGTGTACAAGAGGTTTCCTACCATGGAGCACTTGGTGCAGGCAGGTACGATGTGGCACCTTAACCAGCAAAGCTCATTGTTCTGTCATGCCAAGCTTATCACATACTGCACAATCCTAAAGTGTGCATAGTGTGTAAAGGTACTGTTTATCTCTCCAGTTCTTTCAGTCAAAATTCTTGAATAAACTTGGAGAAACATGGTGATGCTTCTGGACAAGCACAGCACAGCTTCTGTCTCACTGTGTTCCCATCTGATTTAGTTGAGCTGTGACTGTTTGTACAATACATGATGTTACTTGGGTGATATAACAGCTGAGATTATGAGCCAAGTTCTGACACCTAACCAGAAGACAAGTCATAGAAACAAAAGTTTTCTTCCATTTTATTAATTCTTTCTCAAAAGAGAGATTTGATGTTGTCTTACTGTGTCTGTCTCTCAGGTTTGATGACATCAGAAGAGCTGAAGCACCTGGAGGATTTGCCCTCCCCTCATAACAAGTTCTGGGTTCCTTGCATGTGGTTTGTCAGCCTGGCTTTAAGAGCTCGGACTGAGGGTCGCATCAACAATGACGTGGCACTCACAGCAATTCTCACGGTAGGTTTTCATGCGCTGCTGTTTCCAGGCTATATATTTTTGAACAACTTAATTGAGAACGAATTTTTGTTCTCAACTATTTTTTAATCAGGTTTGCATGTCCTGCTTTCTTCTTTCTGTTTAGGAGTTAAATAGTTTACGGGCAAAGTGTATGAAGCTCTATGGTTATGACTGGATCAGCCTGCCTCTTGTCTATACTCAGGTTTTGTTGATATGTTGTATAGTTTCTTACAGATAGCTTAGCAGTAGAAGAAGCTTAGTTCTCCTTTAGTGATAAAATGGAAAGTGATTAGGAATTAGATAAGAGGTAACTTTACAAATGATAATAATGTTGCACTAATATTAGACGAGTGATCTCTCTGCCATGTTAAAAAAAAAAATTTTGAGATCATGTCCAACAATCATCATGTTCAAGAAATTATTAAATTAGCAATTGTAGTGATATTCAATCAGCATAATAAGCAACAAAATAACTTGACATCTGATTCTAAGATTTTTTTTTTCTAAGAGGAAGCTACAAAACACTATCCTACCTGATTAGTGTCTGTTAATTAGGTGGTTACAGTGGCTGTCTATAGCTTTTTCCTGGCTTGTCTGATTGGCCGTCAGTTCTTGGATCCAGCCCAAGGATACCCTGGCCATGATGTAGATTTCTACCTGCCTGTTTTCACCCTGTTGCAGTTTTTCTTCTATGTGGGTTGGCTGAAGGTGAATAACCGACTGATTTTATGATCCAAACACACTATTACTTATCATTAAATTTTATCCGTCTGTTTACTATGGTGGTCTTTTCTCTTTATGGTGTCAGGTGGCTGAGCAACTGATAAATCCTTTTGGTGAAGATGATGACGACTTTGAAACCAACTGGCTAGTTGACCGCAATTTACAGGTTTCAATCCAAACTAAACTTGTTTCTGTTTCATCTAGTGTAAAGTGACTGTCTTCATCTACCTGCTCTGGTTTACATTGTCTCCTAGGTGTCCTTGTTGTGTGTGGATGACATGTATGACAGCCTGCCAGTGGTTGAGAGAGACATGTACTGGAATGAATCCGAACCTCAGCCTCCCTATACTGCAGCCAGTGCTGAACACCGCAAACCCTCCTTCATGGGCTCTGCACTGGATATCAGGTACATTTCAGGTTTATTTTCTGCCACGAAACTCTTTCTACCATGCAACTCTCCATGCAAGGTGTTAGCTAAAGCTTGTTATAACCAATTACTCCATTCCAGTGTTCCCAAAGAGGAGATGGAGTTTCAGTCAAATCTGGAGCAGATAAAGGAACATGAGGAGGCCAACTACTCCACCCCACTGCTTGGAGGGCTGGGTCGCCTTCTTGGAGTCCAGTCTCCTAACTTTCCCCGCTCTTCTCGGGTATCTCTGCTGTGCCGCCGCCCAGGAGCTCCATTAAGCCGCTTTCCCCTTTACCTGCACCCAGAGGCACCACAAACCCTGAGCCAAGTCCGCCAAGCCTCAAATCAAGATCCAGACCATGCCTTCTCCACCATGCCCTTGTATGAGAGACCTGGTTTCTACAGTTGCCCCCAAACACCCATCTACTGCATGCCACCTGCAGTACCCCACCCTCGGGCCACCCGGCGACCACAAGGTGACTGGGATCGCAGTTGCACCTCACTGGCTCCTCCAATATTGGGCTCACAGCTGTTGCCTCCTGACGCCCCCAACCACTTACCTCCACCACCGTCCTCTGCCTTCCCTTGGCTGAGTGAGGATGGTGAGGTGCCAAGTGCCCCTGCCTTCTCTTTCCCTGACCCACCACCTGAACTCTGTCCAATATCTAAACTCAGACCTGGCCATGGCCTGCTGTCCCGACGCCCACCTCCCCGCCTCACTCTGGACATCCTGCCATCAGCTGACAACCAGGCGGGTCCCCCAAGTGCTCGAGGGACAGGAAGCGGAGGGGACAGGGTGGTGTTCACTCCTCTCTCTCGTACAGCAGCACCAAATCCTAACAGCAGCTCCACCAGCATCAATGCAACAAGCAGCAATAGCACTAGCACTACAGCCAGTTTCTGCAACAGTACAAGTCACAGTAATTTTAGTAGCCATGGGAACTTTAGCACTAGCATGAGGGCAAGTAATGGGGGAGCCAATGGTGGGCTGAGCAATAACATAGTAACCACCATTTCCACCTCGGTGTCACCTCAGCAAGAAGCCAATCAGCAAAATTCACCCAATGACTCAGGAATTGGTTAAGGGGGACCTAGGGGGTAAATAAGGCAGCTGGGGGGAAGAGAGCACGACTGAGGAAACAAAGTTTAACACGCTGTCTGGCTGTGAAGGTTCATCTCAGTCATTCAGGTAGTAAGATGTCTAGAATGTTGAAATGTAATCACTGGACTGGAAAAATCCGCCGTTCAGCTGAAAGGTTGCTTCAGTTCAGTTCAGCACTGAAGGTCCCTTTTGGATTAATGATGAAACATTCTTCATGCTGTTTATGTATCACACATAGTATTTCTGTTACTGAAAATATTTCACATTAAATTATTGAAATATACTGTGTTTTAAATCTGTTTTCATCATCTAGTCCTGTTTATGTGAGGTCCTGCAAACAATTAAAACTGTATTGCAGACAGAGTTAATCTGTACTTCTTGTTAAGCATTTATAAAATAGTTAACTTATTATGTTTATAATGTAAAAAGTAATTTATGAGATTTGTTTCTGATTTCCTCTGAAACTGGCAACAAGGAGCCTTAAGTGTACAGTCTAACATCTTAGATCTTAACATTAAGGGAGACATAATAAAGCAATCACATTATCCTTCTTTTGTTATTTTACCCACACATGCAATATTTGAGGCTGACCAAACAATTTAGGGTTTTCAAAAAAAAAAAAAAAAAAAAAAAAAAAGTAAAACATTGAAATTATTCGACATGTACTATTGTTTAACTGTATGTACAAAACAATTTTTCATAAAATATAGCAACCATTTTGGGAAAAAAAAGGATTCAGACCACTCAGCAAACAATTATAGTCTGCACTTCACCCAAAAAAAACATGCCCACCAGCAAAAAAAAAAAAAAAAAAAAAAAAATTAAACAAAGTGAACTGGTTTGCACAATATAACATACTTATAAACAATGAACATACCAAGAATGTCGAAAAATCGGGAAAAATAAATATCTGAGGCAGTATGAACACATAATGGGTCATGGCAAGACTAATTCTATGTTAAGTTAAATCAGCCTTTATTTCTGTAAAATTTCTCTCAGATCGTTCATAATGTGGAATATAACAGGAATGAGGGAAGTAAAGTTATGGAGATGAGATCTGCAGGTGGTCAGTATACAGATCTACCCAATAAGATCACATCACAGACATAGCCAAAAAAAAAAAAAAGTTTTCATAATACTTTACGAGATCGCAAAAGCCTAAGAGTTGCTATGGTGTAGAATATACCTTAGTATCATGTCTTATGCTCACTGTTTAGTTTCTGCAAGCTACAGTATCATATACTGCATATGTAACACAGTGTTTACGTGGAGATTTAACCAGGTAAACATGATTACACAACTCTGTCACCAAAGTACACACTGGATCTATGGCTTTTGAATTACGCACTTGGTTGGTACATATTTTAAAAAACCACAGTGTACTATATGTAATACATTGTATGTAGCAGGGATAGGAGCAGACTGACATGCAAAAATTACCATGATGTCCATCCGTGCCACAGTATAGTTTAGGTGATCTCCTCGCCCATGGTGTTTATCAAAGAGGTGCAAGTTAGAAATCCAGTCAGCAAGCTGCTTGATTTAAACTGCTCATCCAGAGAATGAAATCGCACATCAGGGAAACAAGAGGGAGAAATGTGGTAATGTATTAATTAGATTGCATATCTTTCCAAATACGGTACTGTATGTTCTCTCAGTGTACTGCTTACATGTGGATCATTGTGTTCAGATGCAGTTTTCTGCAGGTGCAGCAGGGATTGGTTTACTTTTCTCCAGCAGAAAGGCATCCAGGCCATTCCCACATTCATCTGTCTCAAGTTTCTGTGATGAATACAATAAATACTACAGAATATTTCAATATAGATGTTAAAAATAATCTGTTTGAAACATTTTTTAAACAATTGTTTCCAACAGCAGCACACCTGTAAATGATGTATACTTTTTCAATATCACAAGATCTTTGCAAATTTTCATTACAGTGACTTTTCCAAAATTCTACTGGACCTGACAGCATGATAGTCTACTAACTTTACTTTAGCTGTAACTTAAGTAGCTGTCACTCCTTGAGAGTGCTTTAGTGTGATTCTGTCCTTACAAAAATAAATTAAATAACATGCTCTTGTTCCGTATATTACCATTGTGATAATATATTGAATAAATTGGATGTTTCATTTTTAAGATTAAAATCGATCTTGTTTTATATGAAGCCCACTGACAAATCAGATTTTTCCAGGGAATATTTTGTCTTTTATCCAACTCCATGCTTTATTGTTAAACCGGAACTAATTTTACTAAAATTGCTGGCTTGGATGAAGTCCAAACGTACAATTTTAGGAAATTTGTGACTAGAAATGGATTATAAACTTAAATATTTTCATTGAGCTTTACCAAGTATAACTACTTTTCACTTGAAATGTCTGCATATGCAGTCAACATTTTATGACTCATGTTTGGCAGTAAATATTTGGCACATTATTCTCAGTCAGACCATTAAAATAAAACTGTCTCTGGTTTAGTTTGAAAACTGCAAATTGCAGCATTTCCATCCATCTCATATCATTCCATGAGAAGAATCTGTTTCTGTAAGAATTCAGTATAATAACCCCAGTTTCAGTTATTAACCGACACCTACAATATGTTTTAGAGTAGAGAAGCTTTGTCTGTAGTGAAGCAGATTCCAAATGACGCTATTAGGAAGCCCTTTTTGCTAGGTCATGCAAAACTGACCGCATGGCAGAATATCTTGTTTACTGAAAACCAACAACTACAACCAAGTGGATAATTTCATTTCAAACTGACAAAGTAACGGGAAAAATGAGATGACTAAGTACAATCTTTTCACAATTTACTGTAAGTTTTTAGATGTGAGAGAAGAGGAGGCAGAGGATAGGGTTAGATGGAGGCAGATGATTCGCTGTGGTGACCCCTGAAGGGAAAGCCGAAAGGAAAAGAAGAAGAAGAAGAAGACTGTAAGTTTTTAGACACACCCATTTCCCCAAGGTTTACAGTAAAGCATCAGTTCATACTCATGCATCATCCAAATCTATAATATACAGTATATATTTCTTAAAGTACTAAAATCTTGATGTCTAAAATCTTAGACAGAAACTTATTAGGAAAATAAAATCCTTAGAACACATTGTACTTTATTGAAAACAAATAACACAGATATTAAACTTTATACAGAAAATGTGAGAGAATAAAAGATGATTCAAGTAAACCCTGACCCCGTTCCTGCCATTTAATAGAGGTTTCCAGTTTGAGGAGGCGAGTTCCAAACTGCAGAGCTGGTGCGTTTGAAATAACGAGGCTTGCTCTTGTAAAAGATGTTCTCAAGCTTTGGTGCTTCGATAGCTCCAAAAAATGAGTCTAAATCAGGAGGGTTGAAGTATTGTTTCATGATAATCTGCTGTAGATTGTGACCTTGAAGAGAGAGAGAGAGAGAGAGAGAGAGAAAACCCAAACCTTACATATCATGATTTATGATTATATAACTTTACACAGTGAAGAAACTGAGTATCCCACATGGCAAAACTCATCTATTTCCTCCCCCAGAGCATTGTAATTCTAATTGTAATACTAATCTTATATATTACAACATGAAACATTAAAATAGAATGACAATTCAAAGAATAACAGTTTAAATTATAAAGCAAACATCGCCATAATAAATAAACTCATTCTTGCATACCTTCTGCCCATGATGGTATTGGTTTCCTTGGGGCAGACTCATCATCAGTGGAGTCATCACTGTTTTGGTCCATCCCATAATCTTCGGAATGTTTGCTCACAACAGCTTTGTTGCCGCCCTTTGGAGTGATGCTGTATGACTGTGGAGACGGTTTCTGGGGTGGGGNGGGGGGGGGGAAATAAATAAATAAATCAACATTTTGAAGCATCGCTAATGAGAAAATATGGTAGCTAGGTTTCAAATGGAAAATGATTAAAGGACCATACCAGCCATTTTGCATGTTTGAGCCTAATATATTCAATTTTCATACACCGTAACATTATTGACAATCATTTCCCAAAGCATAGTACTGGAACGGTGAGTTGAAAAATTTTTTTTTCATACATTCCAGACTGCCATTGGTTTCAGTTCATTCTGGTACCCCATTAAAATCAACTTGTTGATACTTGAAACGTTCTTGGGATAGGTAATCCATCATCACGAACAACACNTATTAAAATCAACTTGTTGATACTTGAAACGTTCTTGGGATAGGTAATCCATCATCACGAACAACACATGTATTCAGGATTTGTTTTTAGAAGTTACTTAATTTTAGCGTTTAAGTGCAATTAAAAGCGCAGAGTGAATGTATGTCTCCACCGGGGAATATAGTCCCAAAAGAAGACCTGCATTTATCAAAAAATTTAAACAACCGTGACTTTATAAGGCTATGTAACTATTAGCAGGCGAAACATCAATTTTTAAGGTGGGTGTATCACTTGAATATTTGATTTTGAAAGATTAAGAGATTTTGCAAAATATAAGGAAAGCTGAAATACGGTTTCATCCTTTGGGAAATGGTTGTCAGTAACCTTACATGTATGAAAACTGAATATATTAGCCTCAAACATGCAAAATAGCCGGTATGCTCCTTTAAACACATGGCTGCATGCCACTTTGTGACATGCAGCCATGTGTTTCACTTATTCATCAATATCTCTTCACATACCTCTACATCCACAGTCACATTTAGTCCACCACCTTTGCCTACAGGTGTGTGCATTACAGAACGCTGAGAAGAAAAAAAAAAAAGTTCATGNACCACCTTTGCCTACAGGTGTGTGCATTACAGAACGCTGAGAAGAAAAAAAAAAAAGTTCATGTCAGTATTTTATCAATGTTTAACAAAGCAGCAGAGACAACAAAGTTTGGTTATGCATGTTTTCGTCCATGCTGAGGATGGAAACCAAAGCAGCAGCACAAGTCAATTCCATCTTTTCCATCATACAATCCTTCATTTACCTCAAAATCTACAGTCACGTTCAGGCCAGCAGCCTTGCCTTCAGAGCTCTGTTTCAAAAGAGAGAAAGAAGAAAAGTAGAATAAACGTGGTTTTTACATCACTGATAGGTCATTCCCTTGTGTGCCTGCTCTTACATCACAGGCCTTTGCAATGGTGTTAATTTCAAATTGAAAATTATTCACCTTTTAAGTCCACTTTCCCAAATATGAAACTGACAAACAATAACGCATCTCACCTGTGTATCAGCAGCCACAGCTTTGGCAGCAACTTCTTTCTGTTTAGCAGCTTCTCTTTCTTTAGCAGCTTTCTCTTCTGCAGCCAAACGCTGCTGCTCCTCCTAGTGGAATAAACAGTAACGCACAGTGAGAAACAGAACCACCCCTCCAAAATGAAATATCACTAAACTTCAAAAGGTCAGTGGGCTATTTTATGCAGAGAGCTGGACCTGTCAGCTCCCAATAGTAATTTTTTTTTTTTAAATTCTGCGTAACTTTTAATTTACTGTTTTTAAAAAATGTGTCTGTTAAGCAAACCTTCCTTTGGTGATTGAAGGTATTTATGTGTCATTGGTGGCAGCATTTTGTTTTCAATTCAAGTGATGTTTGCGTAATGAAATGTGTACATTTCGTAACTTTTTATACATTTAAAAATGTTATATATTGCGCTTTGCATCTGCCGCCAGGAAATTTTATTTCCCACTTTAAATTGCTTGCCTGCTTTCTCCTTTCCTCAAGCTCCTTTCTTTTCTCCTCCATCTCTCTCTGCTCTTTCTCTCTTGCTGCTCTCTCCAATTCCCTTTGCAGAGCAAGAGCTTTTTCTTTTTCCACTTGTTCTCTGAAAAACAGACAGTCATTAAAACAAACTCTGGACATCAGGAAATGTAAATTGCACTAAGTCCTGGACTGTGACGTAGCACAACAGATAATTGGGCTACTAAGTGTAAAAAGTAGCTCTTATGGCACCGCAGTTACAGTCTGAAAAACAATAAAATAAACCTTTCAGCTGCAGCTAGTCTCTCTCTCTCAAGCTCTTTCTCCCTCTCGCGCTCCTGCTCCCTCTTCAGCTCCAGAGCTCTGCGGGTTTCAGCCAGCTTGCGAGCTCGTTCCTCCTCCTCCTCTGCTTTCTTCTTTGCCAGAATTTCCTGCTGTCGCTTCTCTTCCTCCTTTGGTTAAAAAAAAAGAAAGAAAGAACAGAACAGAATAGAATAGAATAGAATAACAGAGCGCAATTAAAGTTTGTAAATGTAATCAATTCAGTTAAAAGGCTATTTTAAATTCATCTTGCTTAAACTTCCATTCGCCTAAAGGACCATACTGGTGGTTTTGCATGTCTGAGCCCGATAAATACAAGCCGATAAATACATAGATGTTATGTTACTGCCAACCATTTTCCAACACGTAAAACTGTATTTTATTTTTTTTTGTTATTTTGTCAAATCCTCTAGTCTTTCAAAATCAAACGTTCAGGTGTTAGCCAGCAAAACTCTGAATTTTAAGGTGATACACCCACCTTAAAATTCAGAGTTTCACTGGATAACACCTCCGCACAATTGTAGAAAGCACGGCCATATTAATTTCTTGGTAAAAGCACTCTTCTCCTGAGACAATATTCCCTGGAGAAGAAATATATTTTCTTCCATGTACCTCCATGTTAGATCGATTAAATTAAGTAACTTTGATTTTTTTTTAAATTAAAAAGTGTGTGTTTCGCTGCAATGGATTACCTATTTCAAGTCTCTACAAGTTGATTTTTATAGTGTACTGGAGTGAACTGAAACCAATCTGGCAGTTTGGAAGGTAGGAAAGACAAATCTAGAATGTATAGCTCAGTAGCATGTTTTCAAAAATGGTTGGCAGTAATGTAACATGCATGCAGATACTATTTGTTGGGCTCAAACATACAGAATCGCTGGTATGGTCCTTTAATGTATCTGACTGAGTCCCCATGTATGGACCAAAATGACCAAGACCAAGAGCTTAAAAAGAAACAAAAAAAATAAACCATCAGTCTCACCGCTTGCTTCTTCTTTCTGGCTTCTTCTTCCAACTTGCGCCTTTGCTCCAGCTCCTCCTGACGTTTAATGGCCACCTTCTTCTTGGCTTTCTCCTCTGCCAGACGCTGCAGAAACAGGCATGTCAAAGATGATTAGACAAAAGTTTCATTTAATGCCTGACAGCTTTAGACTCTAAATTAATTGCATACCTTATCATTTTTCTCATCAATCTGAGCCATTTTTTTCTCGAGCTTCTTTTTCTTCTCTTCTTCCTTCTGTTCTTCCTTTACTTTGGCCTCAATCACTCTTCTTAACCTCTCATCCCTCTTCCTAGAAATCATAAATGTGATAAATTAATAAACATCAAGATTATGAATACATTATTCAGGTGTTCAGAGTACACGTTTACATTCCGTGTTATAACCTTTTAAGCTCATCCTGTTTCTTTTTCTTGTCCTCCTCCATTTTCTTCATTCTTTCTTCCTCTTGCTCTTGCTTCTTTTTAAGTGCTTCCAGTTTTTGACGTTCTTTTTGCTAAGAGGGGTAAATAAATCAACCACATAGTCAGGACATTTGTGTTGGTATAAAACAGCAGATGCTCTGGTACTTTAATGGAGGATAAAATGAAAGGAATCAAAGGTGACAGGTGGAGTGTATTAACATCAAACAGAATTTCCCAACACAAAACACACCATGACAACGGAATCGTTAATGAAGCAAAAATCCACCCTGACAGAATCCGTGTCATTTTTGTGTTGATAGAGTTCTGCCCAGATTTGGTCAATATTATTGTGCATTGAGTGATGTTACAGCTCCTGTTCACGCGATAGTAAACATGCAAAGGTTCACTTCTGTGACAATGAACACTAATGCAATGAATGATTCACACAAAGCAGAGAAACCAAACGTCAACCATTTCACACAGGCCAACATAGTGTCCACAAACTAATAGAGAAATTGTTATTAACCAAGTTGTTATTGGTTAAAAATGTGATCAAGATCCTGAAAAGGTCAATTAATTTCATCTCCACTTTATTTAAACTGGGGGAAAAAAAACAGACACCAGAGTCCAAATTGGATGAGGGCTGCCCTCTGAGATGGTTGTATTGTGGCTTCTGTCTGTGTTGATGGATTTTCCCTTCAGTTCACACTAGACATCAAAACACAACAAACACTGATGTTACCAAATCTAATTCAAATGATCGGAATGGTTATTGCATCAAGCGCTACACAGACGCAGCATTAGATTTGTGACATCAAAGATGAAGTCTACTAACAAGTGCACATGGGTGGTGGGTTAAGTGTGTATAGTCCCCTTCACACATGCGTCCTCAAACTCTGCCACGTTCAGTTATCCGGGTCATCACTGTCAAAGCTTTAAAGGACCATACTGGCCATTTTGCATGTTTGAGTCTAATATATTCCATTTTCATACATGTAACGTTACTGACAATCATTTCCCAAAGCATACTACTACTGGAACAGTGAATTAAAAATATTTTTCCTACCTTCCAGACCGCCACTGGTTTCAGTTCATTCTGATACACTATTAAAATCAACTTGTTGATTCTTGAAACATTCTTGGGATAGGTAATCCATCATCGCGAACAACACGTTTTCAGGTTTTCAAAGTTACGTAATTTTAGCATTTAAGCACAATAAAAGGCACGGAGTGATCGGAAAATGCACTGGGGAATATAGTCCCAAAAAAAGACCTGCGTTTATTGAAAAATTTAAACGACCGTGACTTTATAAGGCTGCGTAACTATTAGCAGGCGAAACATCGATTTTTAAGGTGGATGTATCACTTGAATATTTGATTTTGAAAGATTAAGAGATTTTGCAAAATATAAGGAAACCTGAAATATGGTTTTATCCTTTGGGAAATGATTTTGTATGAAAATTGAACATATTAGGCTCAAAATGTACGATCACCAGTATCATCACAAAAAAAAAAAAAAAANTCTCCGGACTCTGAGCAAATTATACTTTTCATATGTATTATCTGTATTATCTGTGAGACATCGCTGCGAGGCAACGAGTCAAAATTCTCTTCTGCAAAGTGAAACCGAATGTCTGACTGAGAGTTGACACAAGAATCCTTTCAACTGGAAAAACATGGGAGCATTTAGGCTTTAACATGCACGTGAGAAAGGGCTTTATAGTGCAGTGCATACTCAATGACAAAGACGTTTCATTAAGTTGCCCAGCAGGATATTAAAAACCACCAAATGCCCACGGTGCAGTGACATTATGACATGACACTTACCACTATACCAGAGCTCAGCTGGAGAGAGGAGAGAAGATTATCCAAGTAAGACCATAAAACCTCAACGCTCAACAAGTTCACACTGACACCAACACATCTGATGCAAACTAAGTCGATACTAATACCGTAATTCCCCAATTATAACACGCACCGTGTATTATCCACACCTAAGAAAATTCACAATGTTTGGGATTCAAACCCATATATAAACTGCATGAAAATAAAGACAAAAGGTAGCTGTAGGCTTTTTTATTCTGTGTTTACAAAGGTTGGACAAGAAGACATTATAGAATTACATAACTCAGTTGAAATCTTAGACAAACACACACGTTACCAGAGTCTGACGTGTTGCTGTGGCAATGGAGATTATTGGTCGGAAAAAGAACAAATAGGCTGCAGTCACGTATTTTGAAAACAAATGCATGTATTACCCGCACTCGTGTATAAACTGCACATAACCAAAATGTTTGAAAAAATCCATGTCTAAATCGTGTGTTATAATTGGGGAATTATGGTAATAACACCACTGGTCTTGCCTCCGACAGTAAAAATTCATTCTGGGCCCACATCCCATTACTGAGTCGCCTGTTTTATTATTATCTTTATAATTTGCTGTGTTTTAGAAATGTTGGCCAGGAACTGTTGCATGGCGTGAACTGAGCAACGCTCATCCAATCACAGAAGAACATGGCTGTGACTTTTGCAATGTCTTCTGCCATTGATGATTTCAGCTCTAAATTCCTCTTAGTCTTGCTTTTCAACCACATGAGCTTCACCTGGCAGCACAAACCTAACATTATTCATCCAGCACAAGCATATCCTAGTGAGCCAAGGGTTTCACCATCAAAAACTTCTTCATTTTAAAAGTTTATTATAGACTATAGATAAATTACAGTCAAGAAATTCAAGTTACACAGGGGGAATGAGCAATTTCACAACAATGTGAATTTTCTGAAATTAGAAAAAAATGTTTTGACATGGAATTCCAGCTCTGAAGTTTAACACATGCGATGTTTCTCTGAAGCTTTTCTGTAAAATCTGTCGTCTTACCTTGGGATCGTGCTTTATGGGAGTTGTGTATTTAATGAAAGACTTCATAACAGCAGTGCGGCCCAGGGAATTTGGAGTCATCATTAGCATCTGATTCTTCTGCACGGTGTGGAGAAAAGATCTCATATTGGGCTTCATTACCTATTTATTTGGGGGAAAAAACAAAAAAAACAAACAAAAAAAAAAAAAANAAAAAAAAAAAAAAACACAGAGCTTGATTAGATCCGATAGAACCCATATATCATTATTTAAAAATTTCTTCAAGCCCAACATCTCCCAGTTTTCAAACCTCAACACCAAGCAAGATTTTCCCATCTTACACTCTGACTTTTCTTGGGAGGCGAGACCCTCTTTGTGGGGCTTTCCTCTACCACGTCTGGTGCTTTACGTTTGGTGCTGTGACACAAAGAAAGAACAAAGAATGTATTTCAATCTAAAACTGACTGTAGTGACATTTAATTTTCAAAGGTATCTCTACCGCTTTACTACCGGTAGTAGCAATAATGAATATTTTGTGCAAAGTTCTTCAGTACTCTTTCAATTCTGACTGCAGGGCATCTGTCATTTGCTACTTGGGGGTGTGGGTGGAGGCTGTGGATGCAGCCAATGTCTGATTGTAAACATGGAAAACCAGCAACCACGTGGCAAATATTGAAGCCCAGAGTTTTCTGGTCTGAATACTCAGCACAAATGTCACATACAGCATTACTGGACCTTTCGTATAAACTCAGAGCTCTCAAGGACCAAAACACATTCCAGTCATCATTTTCTTAAAGAAAAGTAACTTGGTCTGCCTGACACCCTCGTACATGCGCACATACACACACACACGCACACAGTACTCACCTGAGACCTGGTTTCTTTTCAGTAGCAGCTGTAAAGACAAATAAAAATATGAAGAGACCCAAGCTGCATGTCAACACAGCTGTTAGATGACAAGTTGAGTTTATATTTAAAGGACCATACCAGTGTTTTCGTATGTTTATGCCAAATACGTAACTACAACCCACATACACATTAACATTACTGCCAACCATCTTCCAAAACATACTACTGGTGTGATAAATTTTTGAATCATTTTTCCTACCATCCAGACTGCCATTGGTTTCAATTCATTCCAGTATGCTATAAAAATAAACTTGTAGAGACTTGAAATGTCAGACAGGTAATCCATTACAGCATCTATAAAATCTTTTGTCAAAGTCACGTAATTTTAGCGTTTCAACAAAGATTCTTCGCAGAAGAAAATGTACGCCTCCGCAAAGGAATATAGTCCCATGAGAAGACAGTTTTTAAAGGGAAATTAAAACAACTGTGCCTTCCATCTAACATGGGAGGTTTTAGCAGAAGAAACATTGAATTTTACAGTGAGTGTACAACCTGAATGTTTGATTTTCAGAAATTAGGGAATTTGGCAAAGTAACACAAAAACTAAACACAGTTTTATGTTTTGGAAAATGGTTGGCAGTAATGAAAGGTGTATGCGGGTGGTATTTATTGGACTCAAACATGCAAAATCACTACGAGGTCCTTTAACAAGACCAATTAGTAAAACAGGGAGTCTTCTCACCTGCTCTCTTGCCTGGAGTATTAGCTTTTTGTATACTGGTAAAAAATGCGGGTGGTGCCAGTGTTGGAGAATTTGCAGCCACGGAGCGAGTGATGCGTCCGATAGAGTGCAGCAGATTCTGTTTTATCTGCCAATACAACAACTCCATCTCATAAACTCATAAACTAAACTTTAAAGCTTGATAAAGAAAATATCATATCCATACATCTGGACTAACCTCACATTCTTCAGTGTCTGCTGCCAATATCCTAAAGTGATAATTGGAAGAAGAAGAAATATGTAAAACACACATAGGAGCTCAAATTAATGTCTGATCACCTGTTAGAGGTGACAAAATATCAGCCACTGTTAGAAGTGAGCAGTATCTGCCTGGTGAGAAGATATTCTCCCATGCACCCGTGAATAAGAACATTTTTAGTCATTACTCACGGCTGTCCATCCTCTTCCTCAACCAAGTCCATGCAAGCATCCTCTGCAATGATGGGGAGAAAATTTGTTTTTAAAAATTAGCTAAAACATAACAATACTGCTACCTAGATTTAAAATGTTATAAACGTTTTGCAACTGTATTACATATTAGGCAATGATCAAGCAATCATGGCTGACTTCTCACCGCTGATGTTGCTGCTGCATGTGGAGTTGCCCATGCGCGCCGCCTTATTCTTCAGCATGGAACGCCTGGAAGCTCGGCGGACAGACTCCTGAGTCATACTGTGCCGCAGTCCAGCCAGGGAGTGACGCAGTTTGAGGGAGCACCGTGCAGAGCTCCTCCGCGATCTTCGAGCTGTACCAGCTATTGCGATTTTAGTAGCTGTGCGGCCGGGAGAGGCCTCGGGCTTTGTAGCCATCTCAGCAGACAAGTAGTCTGCTGCAGAAATGCTCACAGACACCTCAGGTGAAGGTATCTGAGGTGGAGACTGGGCTGTGTTGGATGGCTCTTTGTTGACCTCTGTAATGTTTACATTGCTACGATTGTCACCCTCTTCCTCCTCCATTAGCTCTGGTTGCATGTTCTGCAAGATGCTCCTCTCAACTGTACCGCCTCCATTAGGTGACTGGCTCATGGCAGCTGTTTGTTTGTTTTTGTAGGTGCTCTGTTTAGGTGGTGTGGTCTTTCCCTCAGAAGTGGAAGCCTCAGGAGCGGCTTCTTCTTCAGTAATGAAGTTCAGTGATTTCACAGAGGAATGACGGAGGTTGCTGCGCCTTCCCTTTGAAAATCTGCCCAGGAAAGTTTTATTTTATCATGATTTATTTTTAGTGTTAAAAAATGTTTTACATTGTCCTGTCTGAATAACAAAGCAGAGCCTTTACAGGAACAATAATGAAAGAAACAAACCTTCGCTTGGCTTGACCTTCTTCTTGACGGCCCAAAGATACGCGCTTCCTGCGACTGTTCTTTTTCTGGGATGGAGTTTTAGGCATCAGCTCTGGCTCAGCACTAAAATCTCTAAAAATTAAATAAATAAATAAATAAACTGTTAGAAAAAAAAAACCTTACATAGCAATTCAATAGTGATTACAAACATTTCAGAAGAAAACAGTGAAAGGAACTTAAATTCTCTTCAGATCAGCAAACTGAACACAATTTTTATGTCATTACTTCTAAGTACCTTGAGAACATGTGGTTGGCCTCTTGTTGGATCTCTTCCAGCCAAACCATGTGGACATTATCAATCTCACTGATGAACTCTTTTGTTTTGTCATCAAACATTCGCATCAGGGATCGGAGGGATGAAAATACAGAAGTCATGGTGACTACCTGTGGGAAACATTGCAATGTTAATATCAGGACAGGCTGAGATAGACTTAAAGGTGAACAAAAACAAACAGCACTTAAGAAAACAAAGAATAAAAGAAGATAAAATATTAAAGTAAGGGGAGTTCAGGCAAATGTTAGATGGAGAATAACATAAATAGAAATAGAATAGGATAAAATGACATAAAATAATGACTTAGCTAAAATCTGGGTAGGCTTAAATAAAAGCAACATCTAGAGGCCACTGGATCAACTTGTTTTTTTGTCGTTTCTAACATAACATTTTAACATTATGTATTAGTCTTGTCATGCCGTTTGTTTTGTTGGCCTACTTTTATAACCTACTTATCTGAAGTCCTGAAAAAGCAATCTGGCAAACTCCATCAATTAAAGCTGCTCACATAGTAAAACACATGGACAGCAGACTGAGTTTATGATCAAGGCTGCATCCCATACACAAATCCTCATTGAGTATTGAAAGAGTCAGGCAAGGGGCTCTCACACTTTTATCTGAAGAACTGACCAAAACAATATGCACAATTTGCAATTTATGGTTTTTTTTTGGGTTTTTTTTTTTTTTTTTTTTTTTTATTAATGAAAAGATTTTACTGTGTTAAAACATTGAAGCTACACAAATGCCACAAGAATTGGGTATAAATATTGAACTCCCTGTCAATATCCACTGCTGATGACCTTTCATTTTCACAACATAAGTAATCTGGATCTTCTCATTTTCAGTGTCACAGCTGGAAGCTTTGATATCTATTTTGACATTTTGACTAGTGCAGAAATTATTAACTGAATAGTAGTCAACTGCAAATTTAATAATGGATTAACTGTTTAGCCTTAATCAGATAGAAAATTCGATTTCCTGGTTCTAGCTTCTCAACAGTAAAGTCCTGTCCTGTTTAGCTTTTAAACTGTCGCAGGCAACATCTATCTGGATTTATGATGGGCAATTGACATGTTTTTGGACACTATGACTTCACAAATAATAGTAACTGAACGATCTGCAAGCAGCTCAAGTCTTTCAACAAAATAACACCAGCAATGACAAAATCAATCAAAAAAAAAGTCATGCTGAGCAGGATTTATGTCAAATTATTAATGGAAAACCTGGTTTAATTTTTATTTCACAGATTTGGATATGAGAATGCTACAGTACGATAACCTCCAACAAATCTATTTGGTGTGAGCAATTACCATCGATTCCATCACAGTCTACATATAGTATAGGTCGATATTTGGTTAAATCTTTATGTGGATTAGCTCATGCGTACAGTCTTCCGTTTTCGCGGACACGAACTAAAATGTTATTGCAAATCAGTTTAATATAATGTAGAACTCAAGCATTAAGTTACATTAAGAACAGCAATGTAACAGAAATAGCAGCTTATACGAACCCAAGCCTTTGTAATGTGAACAGATTTAACGTTAACAAGTCGAGTTAGCTAATGCTAGCCATTTTTAATAGTCAGCTATAATGTAATACCATGGAATGGTCAAAAAGAAACACTAAACAACTTCGAAACTGAAATACAATTCCATTTATTAACCTTAGTTGGCGAAAGTTTTAGATATTTCATTTGCAGTTCATATGTGATGTCTTTAAAAAGCTACCGATGCTAGCCATTCAGCTAGCTGATGCTAACAATGTTTTTGTTGTACAAAAACTAACGTTACCTTTTATATCAGACTTTCAGAAAAGAGAATCCGATGCTTGCTGCTCCGCTAAAGTTAAAAACTACTTCTACAGCATGCTGATTAAATATTAAATATTGAAGAATAAATGAGTTGTCAGCCTTCCTTTAGAGCTCATGTGTGGAGTCTTTCTAAGGTAAATTTCCCCTACAGCAGCAGCAGCAAAACCCGCTGAAACCGTTTAACTTGTTTAAAACTTCACTGGCCAATCACGAGGCCGTGTGCAGTGCCGTCCTAGCAATGTTGCTTGATTTGTTGCTTGCAATTCGCCGGGAGGGCGGAGCTCAATAGAAACAATAGTGCGTAGGGCGGAAAGGACTGAGTCACAGTGCTGCTCAGATTTAAATCAACCAATGGCCTTCCCTCGCTCCGCCCAGGATATTCAACAGGACAAACACTGACAATGATGAAAAAAGCACGTGAAAATGTAAAAACAAAAATAACACAAAAAAAGAAGAAAAAAAAAGTGATCTGCTTGCCAAAGGAAAGTGAAACATTGTTAGTTGCATTGTAACTGTTTACCTAAAATTATGACTGTAATAAAGTAACAAGAAAGGTAAACAATGGAAGAAAAAGTAAAACAGATTTGCTTTTAATATCAGGAGTTTTATTTTGAAGACGTTTCATTTACAAGTCATACTTGTTTTGGTTTTGTAACATACAGAGCTAAACTGATTTAAGTATTATAAATAATAGGCCTACTCTACAAATAAATTGTGATGGTTGCTGCAAGCAATTTTTTGAGTTAAAAAATTAGACATTAAATTACTTTCCTGTTTAGGTAGTGCCATAACTAAATGAGTTATGGCACAAAAATAATTACCAAAGGTTTGTAAACCATGTGCACTTCTTTGTGGTCCTGCAGTGTGACTTGGCCACTACTTGACATCATGTTTCCCTGATTGTTTATGTCCATATGGTAATACAGTAACTAAGATGTAAAGTACTCTGTGAAACAGACAGTACTTTTAGTAAAAACTGAATGTTTCAGAGGCTCCTGAATCCCATCTCAGAAAGGCCAGCAGGAAATTGTTGAATCCAGTTTACAAATATACCCAGGTGTCCGAGGAACAGTCACTGGCTGTCCTGAAAATACAGATGAATATACAATAAATGTACAATTAAGTTTATAATGATTATTACTGCATCACACATTTACAAAAGGCTGCAATATGAAGCACTGATGCTACAAGATAAGAATTGTTGGAACACTTAAACAGTAAGCTGTTGGTATAATATTAGTAGTAGTTAGTCCATCTCTAATGGAATCATTTACCCTTCAGATTGGGTGAGACCTGACCTTCACTCATGGATGCTCACTGACAATATTCTTGCATTCTTTTATCAACTTTTTGAGAAATTGAATTCCCCTGATTTTTTTTTTTTTTTNATTTTTTTTTTTTTTGATTTTTTTTTTTTAGATAACTGGCAGATTCGCTCCAGAATGTGGTGTTATATTTGAAGTTCATCCTACATTAACTCCTACATGTACTAAAACAAAACCAGCACATTAGATCCAGATTTGAATTTTTGATATCACATTTTATTGTATGTCAGTAGGACTATGCTCTCATTTCATTCTGTATTAGGTATTTTGTTCAAATGTATTGTCCCTTGACCTTTATGGTGAATGTGCTTAGAACTGATCCAGCACAAAACAGTTACAAACAGGCTTAGGTTTCATTATTAATTTGTAGTTTTGTGCTGAGCTTCTGACAATTGAAATTTCATAACCTCTGGAGCCCTCAGTGTTCTTGGCTTTATGGGAGCCATGTCACAGCAGGTCAGGGTAATAAAGACATTTATAACCTGTCTTTGTCAATTTAGTGTCAGAAAATCTTAATTCTTATTAAATGGAGGGGGTGCTCTCCATTATCAACTGAGTGGATAAGACAGAGGGAGAAATTGAATCTCAGTTGAATTTCAATCATGCTGTCTTTATTGTTTGTCACTCATTAAGAATAAAATGAAAAAATCATCTCATGTACTACTGCACTCATACACTAATTTTCCACTTTTATATGCTTGGGGGAGTGTTTTCATTTTTATTAATTTAGAAGCTGTTACATATGAATTTTAAAAAGGAATCACTAAATAGACTTCAAATAAGAAGAATTTGACTGTTTATCCTTGTATGTCTTTGTTTTACCTGGTGTGAGAGGGATTTTGGTCCCAGATGCTTTCAGGACAACCTGCAAATCACATGGCTTGGTGTTCCCAGCACCACTTGCTTGTTGCCTCAGTATGATACAAACTTCATCTCCCCTCAGCAGCCAGTCCATCTTGCTGCCCAGGTAGCTCACACCACGGATGCAGAGATCAGAAATGTTAGTAGGAAGAATCGGGGAAAAGGCCAGGCATTCCCTCTGAACTCTAAAAATAATAAGGGTTAAAAACACAGCACGTGAATCATTCCTATTATACATTCCTATTGTACATTTATATACCATGATTTTTCATGGTATATAGTTAAAGGTTAAATTACTGACCTGAATCCAGTATAACCAAAAAGCACAGCTTGCAGAAATCCTCCCATACCCGTAAGAAAGTTGACTGTGCCAGATCCATCTGATGATTCACTCCATACCTATGAACAGAGGAAATTACAAATTCACTGGATATAAAGAGGCATATGTTTACATTATGGGGGTGGGAGAGTCAAAATGGCACCTGGAACGGTCCCTGGATGTTGTTGAAGCACTTTTCAAGTAAACGTTGAGCTTTCTCAGCCTCTCCCAGCTCCAGCCAGCCAATCGCAAACATACCCTTAACAGTGAAGAAATGTATAAGCAAGATCAATCAGAAGCACTACAGCATTGGTGCACATACACCAATGACTAAAGACATAACAGAAACAACAGAATATCAAATACTGCCGAAAAAAGGAATTGTATTCAGTATGTCACTTTTTTGAAGGTGGTACAAATCCATATCTTTAATCTTAATTTTTATCTCTTTCTGCTAACCATATAAACTGTTCTTTGCTGCAGCAATGGACACATAATTTCCTCACGACTATGTATTAATTCACAAAAACATGCAACTGAAATTGACTATTGACTAAACATCATTTTTGTGCAGATCATGAAACATACCGTCTCTCTTACCCATGTCATAGCTGGACCTTTAGGGTCTGTTACCGGCTCATATGCTTCAAGATCGTTTCTTCTGATCTCAGGGGACATTGACAATCCAAGAGGATAGCCCAACATCACTGTGTCTGCCTGCTTCACAGGATGCCCTGCAAGAGGCCAAAGACAGACTTCGACATCATGGGACAGACTCTTGAATTTCACAAGTAGGTCACTGTCAGAAAGGTAGAAAATCAACCTTTAATGTAGCCATCATACTCAGGATGGTACTGGGATACATTATCAAAAGGTATTTTGATATGTTCAGCCACTTCTTGCCATTCTTTTGGTGCAGGATATTTAAGGAGATCAGCCAACTCTACAGCAAACTGAAGACTGACAAATAAGAACATTTTGTATTATCAACATTCATTTGTACATATGGAGGTTAATATTCAAATACTAATACTACCTGAATTTGGCCACTACGTTTGTGTACACAGAGTTGTTGACATCACGGTAATACTCATCAGGTGGCATAACACCTGAAAGGCAAAAATAGAAAATAATTCAAAACAAGACACAGGCCATATCATAAAATCAGGTTATCATTTAAAATCCATTGTAGGATCTTAAGATACACCGTAATTTCCTTGGTATTTAGTAAGTTTTATTTCCTTAAAATGACAGAAAGAATGTTGAATGAAGTTTGAAATTGTTTCCAGTTGTAGATCAACCATATATTTGATTATACATTTAAAGAATTAGTCTGACAAACATGTCCTGCTAAATCCAGTTAACTGATCTCATCTACAGGTAACAAATAATCATTTTTTTACTTACTCAATTATTGTCTTTATAATAATTGCTGGTCTTTACCTACGATGTGGTATTTCTGGTCCTGAGGGTTCCAGGTTACTCTGGAAACCCAGTAATCAGCCACACCCCAAATCACCTCACTGCCACGACCTTCTGTGAACATGGACAGATCCTGGAACAGTCAAAGAACACAGTTATGAAAAATCACGACGCACAGTGAGACAATATGGCAGCGAGTGGCGATACACATTTACCTCAGTGAGGTAGAGATAATGTTGGAAGGCCAAGGAGACATCTCCATTGATGTGAATCTCTTGTTGTCCATAAACGTCCTCTGGACACACCTCCCTCCCTGACACAGCACTCTCCCATGGGAACTTTAGTCCCTGTGTAGATAACATCACTTCTCTAGAAAACTTTAAAAGTTTGCTTCTTGAAAAAGGAGAACAAAATTACACAAATGAAGATAAAAGAAAATATCAGCCCTGAAATGCCTCCTACTCTGCTATAATGGTGATAGCTGATCGTACCTTGTAGCCCTGCTTTTCTGCGTTGTCTTTAGCACCATCAACTGTCCGCACCCTGTATTCCAGCACAGCTCGAGCTAGCTTGGAGTAAAAAAGAGAAATGCCAGGATACATCCAGATGTCCTGTCAAAGGAAGGTAGGTTCATTGATGGATTCATTCATGCAATAAACAATACAACTAGCACTGTAGGCATCAAATGCCACAAGCCTCACCTGGTCCCAGAAAATGTGGCCCCAGTAGTCCTGACCATCACCACCATTAGACAGCCCACCTGGACTGACCCCACCAAAAGGACTAGAAGCATCATGTAAGGAAGGGAAGGCACTGAGGAGGTAGAACATGCATCCAATCAGAGCCTTGCTGAGGGTCTCTGACCCAGCCAGCTCTACCTTGCTCTCCAACCAAAGTTCTTTCCAGGCCTGCTCATGAGAGGGACGCAGGTTACCAGTGGCCATCAGATTCAAGCCTTCATCAAAACTGGCTTCAACACAATCTAAGCTGTTGGCCACGACCAGGATGAAGCCCCAGCGAGCCTGGCTCTGTTCTGAGAGCAGAGTCACACTGGATGGTATGACGGTCCAGATAAGGTGCACATAAGGACAGGAGCCCCCTTGGAACTCGGCAGTGGTTGTCTGGCCTTGGATGTGTCTAAAGGAGTGAGAAACATAAACTGAGTACTCATATCTCAGTATTTCAGTAGTAATTCAGTAGTATTCAGTACTTTAATAAGTCAGAGATGAGTAAAAAAAATCTCATATTATGGATGTGTAAACTTTACCTTCCACCTTTGTAGTCAGGAGCAGACTCAAAAGCAATGTCTTTACTCTGAGGTGTGAATGGACTGACCAGGCTCACAGTGATTGGCTCCTCTGATGTCACTTGACGTACCAGCAAAATTTCCATAACCATCATGTTCGAATAGTATCGGTGTGCGTACAAAGACTGGGAGGCAGTTACGCTAGCTGTGCTCAGAGTATGGGTGAAAACACCTGAATGAGAAGAGACATAGAAATGAAGCTTCAAAATAAAAATGAGATGACTATGTGAATGTTACAGCAGCAGAAACTACTGTACCTGTGTGTGTGTCCAGACTGTAGGTGTGCACGGTGGGCTCCTCTGTCTCTACTGTCACAGCAAGGGGACAGGGGACATCTGCACGGTGACAACGTCCACCCTCCCCATTATACACTCCACCCATGTGCATGATGGTGTTGTACACTCTCCAGCCCAGAAGCCCATTGGCCAGTGGAGGGAGGTAGCGAGGGTCAGAGGGCAGAATGTTGGTAGAGAAGATGTAAGGGTCCGATTCCAAGACCATGGTGAGGTGATCTTCACTGGGAAAGTTTAGATTAAAAAGTTTGGCTGTCAAGGGGCTTCAGATAAATAAAATTCAGGTAAATTCACAATTAATACATTATCAGCATGTGAAATAATCTACGCACACATGCACAGAGTCACTACACTGTTGTAGTTGTGTACTTTATCACTTTTGTCACATGACATCTCCAGATATGCTGCAAAGTCGCCATCCTGCAGATAAATGAATTTAAATATTTTCACTTCAAAAATCCACTCATCAAACAATAAATGTTAAAACTGGACACTTTCTCCAAAACTTTTTAAGCACTTATGAAATGTTTATCTAGTTATATTTTGGAAACGTATAGCAGAAGTGACAGGAAAAATCCAAAAATCAGACTGAATCATTGCACTAAAAATAAACACGGATCATATTTTTCTTTTACACATTATGTACAATGGGAATGTTTCAGTCTAACGTAAAGAGAAGAAAGCAGCTGTCTGCAATAAAGCAGGGGGAAAAAAACACAAAGAGAAAATAAAACTTGTAGAAGTTCCCAAACTGCTTTATCTTAACCTACCCAAAACAGCTTAAGAACTTTAATTCATGCCTCCGGTCAAGACAAAGGACTCAAAAGTTTGCATAAAAATGAATCCAAGTCAGTAGAGTCTAATACCAAAACTGTAGGAGTCCTTTGTGCCAAATAAAGGCAGATCTGCTGCACTGGAAAATATGGGCTGAGCCTGGGTTTGCTGGAAAACATGGCATGGACTTCATGAAGCAGCTTGCTGTTTTCTTAGCTAGTGTACAACTAAGACACTTTCTCATACTGTATATGCTCCATAAGTATCAGTGAATCATTAATTCCAAATGCACAGAATCTCTGGCATCTATCACCACCAGCTTCAAGAATAAAACCATCGTAATAAATTATTATACACCTTTTTCCTGTTAAAACTGGACAGTTCAAACAGGAAGTTCTTGCTCTAAGCTCATATAACTGCCACATTATGTTTACATATTTACAGCACCAGCATCACTTTGCTGAGAAAGTAAAAATTCTCTCCAGGTCATCTAAGAGGGTTTACATTTTCATCCTTTTTTCAGGAAATATTACGTTATGCTCTCCAAATGAACTCATATCATCTCTCGTCTACTCTAAACATTCCTGTCTTATTCTCTAAGCTCTTATTTCAAACCTTTCCCAACAGACAGGTGGGGCCCCAGGTGCCCACAAAGAGGGGCCCTCCTCAGTTGTGTCCTTTATGAGCTGGTGTGATCATTTTGGTTATCACAGCAGTGTGCTGTTCTAATTCTACCACAAAATATAGTCATCCTGTTGCAAGAATGTTAAAACTATCAGGATCTGTAGCAATGCTTTTGTTGTACCTCTTGGTGGCAGTAAGGAGCTGTTTGGATTACATCTGGCAGCATGCCGGGGGTCAGAGCCACAAACCCTGGAAAAAGCACTGCTTTGTCCATATAAGGCTGCAATCCATCCGCTTCCCTCTTCCTCCCCAGCTCCTTCCTCTCTGTCTTTCTCAGAGCTAAGGGATATTTACAGAGAGAGTGCCTCAGCCAGACTGCCCTACCTTATTAGGAGCTCAGCTTGCTGTCAGCGCTTCTATCCCTACAGGACAGTGGTCCATCTCTCTGAACTCAGATGAGACAAACAGATGGATGACTGGTGTTTCTACTCTGTAGTGTAAATGATGTGAGCTCAAAAGACACCATAACTCTCACGACTTTACCTCAAAGTTTACTGTGCTCCCCTGGCTGTTCATCCAACAGACGTAACCACAAATTTCTCTCGTCAATCAAGTTTCTCATGAAGTAGTGAACACCTGGATTAACGTCACAGCCCAAACAAATTGTACTTCCATCTGTGTCGCTGTGTTTAACTGTTAGCCTCATTGTGTGTGAATGTCACAGTGTTGCAGTTGTTATGTTCCCTTTTTTCTCCTCAATGATGCAGAACATCTGGCTTGAAGAAAACTGTCCAACTGACGCTGTGAGCAGAGCTGATACAAGTGGGAAAGAAAGTGGGTGAAGCAAAGCACCAGGAGATCTGTAATCATGAAGAGGAGCAATTTGATGTCTCCATCACTCACAGCGTGTGTTAAGAATGCAGACATCCCTGCAAGAACTCACTGGCTACAATGTCATGAAGCATCTCTGTCACAGAAGAATTGAATATTTTACTTGAATCAATATTTATTTTGACGACCCATTTGCATGATGTGATGGAGGTAGATAAAAATAATTAGTATAAAATTTAAATATTCTATCATAATAACCAGCCAGTTGCTACAAACACACATTTTGTTTTATTAGGGTGTAGACATTCCATTTAATATATTAGAAAACCAACATGTGAAGAAAGACTACATGGAATTTTATGCAAAGGGTTATGAATTGAGACTATATTTATACACATATAATATACATAGGCAATGCTTCCCTGCAAGACAGGAATTGACAATGAAAAACTATGAAAATAACTTTAACAATCGGAATACTTAAAACAATGTATAGCATAACAGGCTTTGATAGAACAGCAACTTCTATATTGTGCAATGACCTTTGACCTTCAGCTATGGGTGACATAATTTCTTTCTCGACTTTTTTCAAGACAAGTGAGAAGGTGCTGCTATAAACAAGGCTGTCTGTCTGGAAAACGTGAAGCCTCGCAGATCTGTTATTGCTTTGCAGACAGTAAAGTGCTGTGGTCAACTGACCTGGTTCTGTGGTCATTTAAGAGCATGGAGTGTGTCTGTGTTCACAAAAAAAAATACAAAGTATGTGGGGATGTGCATGGGTGGAGAGGTAGGTGGGTTCAAACACTTGCATGTGGAATCAAACTCCCCACAGAGCTCCACGGACCTCTCCTACAATGAATGTAAAGACAGAGTCTGAAGTGTGTTTTCACCCAGCATCCCTGAGAGAGGAGCTGGGTTATTTGATGAATAAACCAAAACTTTTATTGCAACTATCAAGAAATTCGATTGGGACTATGACTGTGAGTGGGCTTGTGGGTAAACTCGTGAATATGTGAAATGTGTTCACAAAAATTAAATATTACATGGGAGCCATAAGGACCAAGTTCCTTGTGTGTTTGTGGAATGTGCATTGAGGAAGTACGTGATGCACGCATAGGAATGTGTGTGCATATTTAGTGTTCCCCTGATGCACAGTTGCAGATGTTGTGTTTGAGTGCGTGTGTGTGTGTGTGTGTGTGTGTGTGTGTGTGTTGCACCTTCCATGGGTATTTGGCTGTTGTCAAGTCTCATGTTGCTACTGTTGGAGCCTGTGAACGTAGCCACAGGCCTTCCTGCCAGATATGGACATTAAGGCACACCAAAGCAACTCCAACTGTCCAGGGCTACAGAGAGGCATCACGTCGGACATTCTGCTGCTCGTCTCCCCCTCTCTCTCTCTCTCTTTCTCTCTTTGGCACTGGGAGGAATGTGTGGAAGGAGGGNCTCCCCCTCTCTCTCTCTCTCTTTCTCTCTTTGGCACTGGGAGGAATGTGTGGAAGGAGGGAGGGGGGGTTCCCTGCTCTTCGTGTCTCTGTCTCTCTCCCTCTCCATCTATTTGGAGAGCTTGCTGATGACACGGATCAGTGCTCCATTTTCATCTTTAAGACGCTGGTTATCAGCTCTCAAGTCAACCAGAACCTGTCGGCAAAAATGAAACTCACTTTTAACAAATCCTTAACTGGACTCTATCTAATATATTAAAAGAAATGTGAATAGTCTGCTTCGCCTGCAAGTTACTGGAGTTTAATATACTGGATGTTAGTGATTATACAATATTAAATAGCCAAAGAAAGTTTAATAGAGACGAGTAATCTGGTGAAATCATTAACAAAAAATTAACTTCAAGTTGATTTATTATGTATAAAATTATATTCATTTGCCAAAATAGTTAAAGATCTGACATAGTTGTTTTCAGGTACACAAAATTAACAGAAGCAGGACAATTAATTCATGTTGTGTTATACACAAATAAGTGGAAAAAAAAAGGGTTCTCAGAGAGGCTCACACCTCGGCCATTTTCACGTGAGCATGTTTTTGTTGTGAGCCCAAAAATATTACAAAACAGTGATCTTTTGCTGCCATACTTTCATAACTTTGGTTATGATGCAAGAACTGTAACTGTGATGAAGTTAGAGTCGGCAGAAACGTGGACTGGACAAACTGAAGATCTGGATGTTTACTTCTCTAAACCTTGCTACAGAGCTTCAAGAAGGGAGAGGTCTTTCACAAGAGCATAAAGAGATAAATCAGACACTTATGTAAGTTCTTATTTACTAAAATTAGTTTAATAGAATTATGTCACATTTGAATCCTCCTTCACTAAAATCCTTTAAATTGGAACCCCAAAAAAATCTCATGGTGTGTGCGGTTCAGGTAATACTTATTGCATCTTGGAATCCAATTGTTAAAAAAACAGATTTACATTCTTTATTCGTTCGCCATGCCTGTATAGTTAAAACAGACAATTTATATCTCTGCAGCACTGTGCCATTTCACATCCAAAGTTATGAGCTAAGAGCAGACGCATCATGGCCGAAACATCCATATGAGGTAGTAGTTAGAATAAACTCAAACAACTAATGTGACATACAACCAAATGAACATTTGAGGTATAATATAAACACAAGCCGTAGAGAGAGGATTTATAAAAGAACAACTGCAGTGAGTCAGTTGCTCCAGTGTAACTCAGCAACACTGCTGAACTGCAGAAGCTACAGCAAGCTAATCAGGCAGGAGCATGCAAAGTGTCCGTGGCTACAGTATGAGAAGTGTTTCCTCACCTTTAGCTCCTCCTCCAGCTCTGCCATACGCCGCTCCAGCATCCTCCGCTCCTGATGTGAGGGAAATGTGTAGGGGTGGGGGGGAGCAGAGACGAAATAGGAAGTGACACAGGGAAGAAACAGAAAGTTAGGCAGAGATAGGTGAGAAAGTGGTAAGAGTGGGGAGGGGAGAGGGAGAGAGCATCAATGGAAAGCAGGAGTGGCTGTGGTGTGGCAGTTGAAGCTACAACATCAGGTGAATCCCGTTGGCTGGGAATGCATTACCTTTCTCTCCAGCTCCAGCAGGGCTGAACAATCACTGAAGCGCTCCTGTCTCTGTTTGAGACAAAACATTGACATCATCAACCACAACAGCCGGCTTACATGTTCACTAATATGCGTGTGTGCAGGAGGACATTTTGAAACCCTGACGTTAGCTGCCTGACTCACTCATGAGTGCATCCAGTTCATGATGGATGGATGTTATGTGTGCTTTTGTTTTCCAAGGAAAATGGCAGAAGGGATGGGTTTTAATTTTTTCCATCATGCAGCAGAAAGTCTTTTTATTTTTTTAACTATTATTAAATAGAATACAGATTGAGTAGTTAGCTTGGCCGTGATAACCACCATGGAGAAACAAAGAAACCATGATACTGGCCGCACAAACAGCCAGAGAATCAACTACTACACAAAACAGCATCAAATATTAAAAAGGAAGAAATCATAAATAACTGGTTTAACCACTTTAATATGCTCCTTTTTTACTTTATTTGGAGAAAAGTCACAGCAAGAGTTTATGTACAACTTGTTTTTACTCACCTGTGTGGCCTTCTCCAGGTCCAACCTGGTCTGGCTGATAACCCGCTGAGTTTCCTGCAGCTGAGACTGGAGCTGACTGTTCTCTCTAGACACCTCTTCAAACAACTGACACACACACACACACACAGACAACACAGACACACACACTAATTAACTGGAATGAATATGGGGAAAAATATTGATGGCCACAACTTCAGTTCTGACTGCTGACCTTCTTATAATCCTTGGTCTCAGAGCCTCCTTGGATACAGTCATTACAGGATACATCTGATCTGAGTGGAGCAGGAGAGCAGAGGTCAGAGATACTGCTATCATCGTAACTATGCTGACAAAGTGAGAAAAGAGGGCAGATCAAAAGATCAAACGTTGCATTCATACCTGGAACTCAAGTGTTGGTCTGTCTGTAAACAGGAAAGACAAGCAACTGAGTTATGGCCAGTGCCTCAGGTTACAAGTCCATTGAGGCCACTATTAAATGCATGCACACACAGACACACATATGAATGCACACACACACACCTGTGGATCCACACCACTGCCTGCAAACTCTTCCTCTCCACTTGGATCGTTGTCATCACTCTGCAAATGACAGAGAGAGCATAGCATGTTGTTATAAAACTCATTTTCAACAGGTTTCAACACATCTGGTCTCTTTTTGTTAGCTTTTTCATTGCTACTTATTATTGTTAAATTTGTCTTAGCCATTGTCTCCTCAATGGAAAAAAAACCAACAATTTAAAACAAGGCACTTTGTTATCCATGCTGCATCAATTTTCCAGGAAAAAAAAAAAAAAAAANAAAAAAGATTTTTGCAAAGTTGAGCTTACCTCTCCAGTCCTCTGTGCCTTCCTTCTGGCTCGAGCCTGTCTCCTTTCCCTGCGCTCCCTGGCCCATCGCTCCGTCTCACTCTCCCCTGTACTGGCCTCAGTATCTGGGATGGAGCCAGACAGCAGTCATTTAACTCCAAATCAAGCTCTACCTTTTTAAATACAAGTGATACAATGAAACGCAACAGTGTGTACCTCCTCTGTTGAAGATCTGTGGTCGTGGAGTTCCAGCAGGCTGTGTGAGGCCCAGCAGGTCAGACTTCTGTAGACTGGCAATCCGAGACCTCCAGCTCACTTCCTGTTAACACGGTATCATCCACTATGTGATATCACGAGATTACGTAAGAGCAGACAACACAGGTCTATAACTCTGAAATACAGCTCTCACCCCTTCCTCTCCCTTTTTCAGCTTTGCTTCCTTCTCTTTTTCCTTTTCTTTTTCCTTCTCTTTTTCCTTCTCTTCCTCCTCCTTTTCTCTTCCTTTGTTGTCCATCTTCATAATCTTCATAGTCTTCTCTGCCTCCTGTAGCTCTGTTAGTGTGACCCCCTTGTCATGAAAGAGAGATAACAGTGTTTTATATATCAGACGACACACAGTATTGCTGAGACAATCAAACACAGAGAAGAAGTTTCCTCCTCATCTACAGTGGGCATGCAAGTGGCTGGTGTTTGTACCTGAGTGGAGCGGCGGGACTGCCGTGCATGTCGGGAGCGAGCCTTCCTCTGCGCCTCTGCCTCTTCATCCCGCACTGGCGTCAGATATGACCTACATGGCAGATAACACATTTAGCATCAAAGCAGCACCATCAGACCCACTTGTTAAATGTTCAGCCAATCCAAATCTGTAACACAGACTCTCTAAATGCCTAAACAGAGCCGACCGCTTTTACTCACTTGCGTCTCTGCTTGGCCTCTGACTCCCCTGTGGTCGTGCTCTGAGAGTTGGAGGTGACGGCAGAAGGCTCCTTCTTTTCTGTCGGTTCCTGAGGAAGTCTTGTGGAGGCAAAGATAGGGGTGGCAATCAGATGTTAAAGATAGGTAAGAAAAATGTGCAAGTGTGCTTTCTGACAAAAGGGCATACAAATAAAAATGAAATACCTCTGAGCAGCAACACTATTAAGACGGCTGAGTCCGACAGAGGTCGTTCCTGTGCTAACTGAGGTCACATTGGGGTCATCCAGTCTCTTTCCATAAGATGAGCTGGAAACCAGACAAAAGCCAATTGAAATCACAAACATACAGCCTTCTTTGACAGCCACATACACACACAAATTAGTATTCACTGCTTGGCCAATGTGGCAAGCAGAGATACTACTCGCTGTCTCTCCCGCTCACTTACTTACTCAGTCATTCAGAAACACATACATACCCACATGTACAGAAAGAAACATACCAGAGCAAACAATTGTAAGGTGGGCAGTGAGCTGCAGGACTGACCTGTGAGGCAAAGCAGGGTTGGAACTAGTGAGATCATTCCCTGATTGACTATGAAGGCGCCGGGTGTAAGAGGAGCTACGGCTTAGCCAGCTGAGTGAGAGTGAGAGTGAGAGAGAGAGAGAGAGANAGAGAGAGAGAGAGAGAGAGAGAGAGAGAGAGAGAGAGAGTGACAAGGGCACATATGTGCAGTGACTCAGAAAAAGAGATTCTAATTTCACTAGCGTGTAAGCATTTGAGAGCACAGGCTCACCTGTTGGAGTTGTCAGGGTTGCTGTCTGGAATACTGAAAAGTCTACGCGTTGGAATAGGTGGTACCCTAGCAAGCCTTGGCTCCTGCGAATTAAGAGCAAGTTCAGTTCATAATTCTTTTTTGTGACTACGGAAATGGAAGCTGTAAAAGAAGCATTTATTTGGCCTGTCATGTTAGATTTATAAAATAATAGCTGTGGTTTCACAGCCTTGTAAATCCTTGTATCATGTTGAGTGCTTTTGGTGCTTACCTTGGTGTCGGCTTCAGAGCTGAGGCGGGGGCTGGAGGCAGAGCGGGTCATGCCAAGGCCAGACTCTGGAGGCCTGCTGGAGTCCTGGTTGGGATCAGACAGCCCAGCTGAACCCAGAGTCACCGAGCTGCCTGCCTTCCGCAGAGACGTCCTCCAGGAGCCCGGGGCCTCGCTGGCTGAGGGTTTGCTTGGCTCCTGCTAGATATCCAGTAAAAGTCACCATTCTTTTTGTCCATCATTGCTCTCACAGCAGCTAAGAGACATCTGATGTTCTTTACATCAGTAATACCCTAGTATCCTACCAGGTTTTACCTTTTTCACTTGGTTTGCTGCAGTACTGGCTGACATGGAGGTAGCAAGGAGAGTGGTGTTGCGTTTATTGTTCAAGTTGTTTATGATCTCTCGGTTTTTAGCTTTCTCTGCAACAGCACAAAGGTCACAAAATGAAAAATCACTCTGGGTGTCATAAAAACGATCTAATAAACATTTAAAGTCATAAGTATAACTTTGCTTTTAAGTATTAATTAGCAATGACACTGCAAAATCCAGAAAGAAAGACACCAGAGGTTCTCTAACCGGACTCTGCGTCACTCTCAGATTCACTCTCCTCCTCTGAGCTGGAGCTGCTGGAGGCTTTAGCCTGGCTCTGTGCCGTCTGGGCTTCCTCCTCCTCTTCCTCAGTCGGGCTGCTCTGCAGGGCAGGAGGAGGGTGCTTCTCCCGCTCATGGAGGCAGATCTTCTCCTTACTGCTCATACGAGAGATAGAGGTCCTGCAGGGGCGGGGCCAAGGTGGAGTGGAAAAACAGGTGGCATGCAGGAGCTGATCAGTGAGGGCAATCATTCCATGTGCAGCCAGTTAGAGCGAGCATGTGCCAATCAACAAGTCAGTGGGTGGAACAGTGTTTCACTTTTTTGTGACGCAGCGTGTAGAGTTGTTGATGTCACACTTGATCATAAGTTGGTACTTCAACCAACAGTTTTTTAACATAAACACTTAACATGTGAACATAAAAGCTACTCAAACCAGCGGCTTCAAAATAGTAACACACCAACCACACACAGGACAAAGCAATGAGTGTGTCCCAGCCACTACACTTTTAAATATACTCAGCAACCATTTTTTTTTAGGTATACCTATACAGTGAAATAAAGCCCCACCTCTGTGAAGCTTATTATGTTTGTTTTCTGTTGACAGTATCAGAAACAAGTTAATTCAGCTCTATGGTGACGTTTAAAGATATAGTTAGTACTGGTGTAATATTGGATTGCATTATAATGAAAGGTTACTCATATTCTGCCCACCTTACATATGTAACTGAGGGTAGACAAAATTCCAGAAATACCTTTCACTATAATACAGTCTAATACAACACAGCCTCAAAAATGACCACAGAGCTCAATCAACTCCTCTCTAACAACAAAACTGAAGAAAAGATTTATTGTAGGGCTGCTCTATTGGATTACATTCACTTGTATAGTGTACTTAATAAAATGGGAACCAAGTGTATATGTTATGTAACAGTCTACATAGCATCTGTTGAACAATTATTGTATGCTATAGTAAGTTATTTCCCAGAAATTTGGAGAACAATGGTGTCCAACCATGCTCAATTTTAGTATATGTGTTTCGGTATATTATATTTTGTCATTTCTACACACTGTTACAGTTACTTTGACACTGGGACACAGAGAATGCCACTGCTTGTTATCTCTTCAGTATTCAATGGATTGAAGAAACACAATGCAAAGAAATACTGGTACTGTTGACATTATACCTGCATGCAAACTACTGCTACACTCTGATCTCGGGGACTCAGCTGAACAGCCTAGCTTGTGCCCACACAAATACACACATGCTCACACACTAACACACTGGCACTGACCTGCGTGTGCGAACCGGTACCATGGAGATTTGTGGGCTGGTCTCAATAACAGGAGTCTGTTTCTCTTTCTCTGTGCGTAACTAAAGAGGAATATAAACACACATAAACACAGAGAACATTCAGTCTGTAAAGCTATGAATCATATCAGGTTTATCTGACCAAGTGAGATAATAGCGTAGCCTGTTTGAAGACGGGCTTACAGCATTTTGTTTCTTCTGTAGCTCCTCCAGAGTGTCCACTAGGTTCTCATCGGCAACATCCAGAGGTGTTTGGCCCTACAAGGACATTCACAGTGCATAATCAAGCATGGCAGCATGTGATCGCTGCAGTGGCAAAGGCATTCATCACAGAGCTTATGCCAAAGAAAGACTGTTTGTGTATGCACGTGAGAAGCTTCTTTTTCCTCCTCACCACATTGTTGACAGCACCCATGTCGCACATGTTATCAGCAAGCAGGGTGCACACCTCCTCCTGCCCCCAGTGAGCTGCTGCATGCAGGGGCGTCCACCCATCTATGTCCCTGCTATCCACATCGATCCTACACTGCAACAGCACCCTGAGGCGAGACAGGCATAATGGGAGGAAAAGGGGGGAGAAGATGAGGAATATCCAGCAGGAGAGCACAATGCTATGAATAAATGCATGCAGCCTGTTTAACTTGGTGTAACACCAAAATAAGCCCAAAGCTAACAGGCTGTCACCGCTTTTATGTGTGCAGATTGATGCTCACTTCAGGACTTCAATGTAACCTTTGGCAGCAGCGACATGCAGAGCGGTTGCCTTGGTGTTTGGGTGAGGAGTGAGAGTACCACCACCTGCCAGAACCGCCGTGGCGTCCTGCAGCATGATTCTCTCCTCCTCCTTCCGAGCCTTGTCTACATCTATTCCTGCAACACATGAGCACACAGCAGACGCAAAAACTTCAGATCTATAAAATACACTGTAAGCAGCAGCATTGTTGTATCAGAGTTGTAGAAACACATCAAAAAATGCAAGGAAAACATATCTTATCAGTATTATTTGTCAGTGTCATGTAATCTGCGGTTTCACTTACATGATGGACCTCAACAATGTGTGAATTTGACAGTTAAAAAAAAAATCAGTAAAAAAAAACCTCTGCATAGTTCACTACAGAAAAGGTCATATAAACATTTGGAACACAGTGTGTCTGTCCTCATTTCTTTGCCTATTTTTGTCTGCTCTGAGCTTCAAATGTCACCGCTTGGAAAGATGGAATAAAAATGCAGGGCAAGTGCAAGGATTTGATGCTTTGAATTTATGAGTATGACTTTAGAGATTCTTATTTCCATATTTCCCTCCAAAGAGGCTGAACCTGATGCAATGTCCTAATTAACTCTGCGAGCAGAAAATAACAGACACCAACCCTGCTGAGAAATAGTCATACAAACAACATGGACAGTACGGTATAGTACCTAAAACTAATTATCTGCAACTAATTATCCATTTATGTTGGCATTGTTTCAAGAACCAACAGCATCCATCCTCTAGTGGCAGTCACATTTCAGATTCTACTGGAAATTCATTTAAGTTTGCAGAATGAGACACTGTGAAACTTTTGATTTTACATTAAAAGGTTTTAAAATACTGGCACATCCAAGAGGAATCATGGGACTTTGATGGTTAGAAGGTGTTAATTTTGGTACACAGCAATTTCTTACCTTGTTTTTTAATTTCGGCTTTGAGAAGTCTCTCCATGGCATCTTCTGTGGCCACGTCAAGAGGAAGCTCTCCTTCACTGTTCACCGCTCCAACGTTAGCGCCATGTTCGATCAGGTATCTCAAGCAAAAACACTTAGTAAATATACATCTGGCATCACTATTATCCATACAATCTCCCATCATGCTTCATGCTTGTTTACTAAAATCAAAATGTAGCCGATGGTTACACTCACTTAGTGATCTGGATAAAGCCGCAGGAGGCTGCAGCGTGCAGAGGAGTCCAGCCCTCGTTGTCGCCTGTGTTAACATCACTCCCACTCTCCACCAGAAACTGCACCATCTCAGCATTTTCATCAATACAGGCCTACACACACAGACACACACACATAGCCATTTGGTGGATGGCCATACAAGTATTTTCGTGTATAATAATGATTTCCATTAGCTAATGCCATAGCAATCCAATAATCTTATCTCCGTCTTCCATCTGGTTATAGAAATGTATTAACAAATTAAAAACATGTGTCAGTTAGAAACCAGTTTCCACACTTAAACACTTTCTTGATGTTTGATTGCTTGTGAAAAGACACTTTTAAAAAAATCTATTAAACTCAACGAAAGCACTGACGGAAAAACAGTGACTACTGTGTCTACTTATCGTGATGACTCTCCATTAAGTGGGCTACTAAAAGCCCTTAAGTGTTTTCAAGAAACATTCATTTTGTAGGAAAAAGGCCAGCACATCTATTTAGCAGCTTTTCCTGAGGCTAGGTTCAACTGGGATCTCTATGCGATCTAACACAAGTCCCAAACTGAATCCCATGAGGGCCATGGTGTGGTGTTGTGATAAGTTTTTTTTAAGTTTTAGCTAATATTTATGGGAAAACCAAAGAGGGTAAAATCTGAGTATGCCCTTTAAACCAGAGAAAACAACAAATAACTGTAAAACAGATGGAAATCATAAGTCCAAATACCTGTGCCTCCTCGCTAAGACGAACACAGAAAAATATGTGGTTCTTTCCTATTGATATAATAAACTAACCTATGATGGTGTACGGAGAGAGCAGGAATTAATTTACAATTATTGTTTGTTAAAAATCAAGCACACATAATCAAATTATATATCTTCATTCATGTACTTTCCTCCATATGTTTTTACCAAGAGATATTTCCCTGCCTGATGTCATTCACTATCAGCTGAAAAGATGACACCTGCTCAGAACAAGACATTCCCAAATGTGTCTTTAGTGTCATTTACTGTCATCACAGTTACACTGCAACATGTCACAACTAGCTAGTGTCTGAAGTGGCACAGAACCTTGTCCATCAGGCCTGACTTAAGCCACATAAGAGGCTTTGCACTTGGGTTAAATTAACTAATTACAAAACTGCTTAAAGTCCCCACCCCCTTTCACAAAACACGAGATAACTGGTCAGCTCAGGTAACGTTGTGCATAAAGCAAAAACACGTACATTCTAGACCAGAACTCAACTTGCAGCAGAGGACTTCTTAACAAGTGGGTGCTCAGAGCTGAATGAATGAACAGAAGGCACTTCTTGCACCCTCTGGATTATAAGGGTGCACACACAGCTACCCAGCAGAGCCCTTCACTGGGTCATCAAGTGACTCATTGTGGAGATCGCCTTTGACAACGACAGACTGTGCTGGTTGAGCAATTTTTTCCATTTCTTCATCCGAAATCCCCAAAATCACTACCATGGGGATTTGGCAAAGTGAAGGAGCGAGAAACAGAGAGAAGGAGGAGCAGGGGGGGTAAAGGAGAGCGAGAAGGAGGGGAAAAGACAGAAAGGCTTTGGATGGAGAGGATGGAAAGTTTGGAGAGCGTGGGGCTATATTTAATTCTGGTTGCCAGGCAACCAATGAGCAACATGGTAGAAAGGGATGGATGGCAGGAGAGGGACTACACTGGGTGACAATTCAACATATGGATCAACCAAAGGAAGGCACAAGGCGAGGACAGAGGCATGACCAATGCTCGTCTTCATCACTTACATGCTGCTGGCTTAAATCAGGGGAATCATCTAAGCATGAGATCACTGTGTGCATACAGGCCAACTGGATTCAGCTCCAGTGAGCAGGCAAATATACAGCACCACAATTTATACATTGTCAAGTTCTCTTAGATACCACTATTTTAAAGTTAAATCCACCCAGCTGTGTGTGAGGAGGCAGCCATGTGTTTATGACATGTGCTATCATAAAAACAGAGGAAATACTGCATCACCATGGGCCTGTGTGACAGTGATGTTGTCCAGACTGCTGCTGCTCTTCTGTGTTATGACTGAGGTGATGGGGAGGGAGGGAGGGACACACTCAGGAGAAGTGCAGCCTATTTGGGACATGCTTGTATTTAGCAAATCTTCAGTCTGCATTGATATATATTGTCTTTGATTCTGCCACATTTAGCCCTGTTATTATGGTTAAGTCATCTGAATCATCTAGTGAGCTTTGATCAACAGGATCCCCGGCTTCTGCTCTATTTAAGAAAAATCCCAGACCTGGTGATCAAATGATGGAAACGTCTGAATTCACTGATCTGCTGGTTTTCAGACCATCGGGGAAGCCTACCAGAGCCTATTCATGTCTAAAAATTATCCCACAGGTGACCCGTTTTACTGTCTGCTCACTGCTATCCACTTTTCTTTTCTCTCTTCCCACCCCAAGAAGAAGAAACCCATAACTTACTAACATGCAGCAGCGTGGATGATCCAGCTTAGCCAATAAACTAACTGTACACATAGGCCAGAAAAGCTGCAGAAAAGTTTAAAAATAAAGCCAGAGACAGTAAAGTGACTGGATCAAGTTAAGCTACATATGGAAGGCAATAGAAGATTTGGATTATCTTAGTTTTATCAGTTTTATCATTTTGTTATCATCTTAGTTTTGTTTTGCTGCTCTCTCCGTTTAAGTGTTAAAGTAACGTTAATGCTACTTTCCTACAGGGATGACTTTGTTTTCGTTCGTTGCTCAGAGAGAGCAGCGACTCAGAGTTTTACTCGTAAACACACACACAAACTAACATGTTGTTATTAGTTTTGACTTGAAACTTCTTACCTGATGAAGGGCTGTCAGACCGTCTATGTTGGCGTGGTTGATGTCAGCTCCCTGCCGGAGAAGCGCTGCCACCTCCTCCCGGTCTCCGGCGGAGCAGGCAGCCATAAACACGGCTCCCTGGGCGAACCGGACTTTCGCCCGTCGCGTCCCGGAACCGGCCGAAATTTCCCGGGCATCCGATCCCGTCCGGTCCGTCTCTGAACCCAGCCATCGCTGCAGCTGATCCTGCCGACGCTGTTTAGCAGCTTCGGACCGGGAATGGTCAGTGGCCGCCATCTTCCCTGGTTTGTCCCGGACAGATTCAGCTCATGGTGCGGCGAGAAACGGAGCGGATGGTTTGAATGGAGCACTCGACGGTCTGCGCCCCCTGGTGGAGAAATACTGGAAACGGAGGCTGAACTTCAGTGCGAAGTTGTGGCAGTCATGTGCTGCCTTCAGGTGTTCCTCGTAAATTTTTCAATTCACTGTCCCGACACATTGGCTAAATTAAAATTTAGTTTATTGCCAACACAACTTTGATCTTATCACTGTCAGTATCTATTCTAGACAGTGTTCTTAGCAGTGGATAAAATGATTAACAAGCAAAGCTTTCAAGCTGGGTCGAACAAAACAAACACTGCGCCACAAGTCATGGTGTAGACAAATAGCCATCATAAATAAACGATAATTCATCAAATATTCCACTTTAAACAAAATAAGCTTCCTTCATCCCAACGAGCAAAATGACGTTTACTGGTCTTATTTATTTATTTATTTTTATGTTTTACAAATTTGCCAGACACTAATTGATTATGAGGCTACTGTGTCAAGTATCCCATGTGATCAAAATGAACAAGCTTCATTGAACATCACAAAATGTGTGACAACAGTGAAAACAGGCAAGAATAATTTGACTAAAATACCAAACAGCTTACATAACAATACATCACTTTTTGAGATAAGCACGGCTTCTATGCTTTCTTCCCCAGCTCACATGCAGTGCTAGCCATTAGGTTTTATTTAATTTAAAATTTCCTTGTTAAAGAATGATAAATATAATTCGAGCTTTGTTAGTTGTTTGGTTAACTGCAAATTTAACAAATCAATTCTACAAATAAATTTTGCATGTGTATGCTGCAGCAGAACCTCGGTGTCCGAGTGGCGTTTACTGTCCAACAGTCGCCATGTCATCACCACCTTATTTACATTTCGTCAGTTTCTTCTGCAGTGCGTTTCTGTTACTTTGGTCCAAGATGACTGATTAATTTACCGAGTCAACAATTTATGGTTCCAGGCACTTCATGTGAAGATTTTCTGAAGGTCACGGGGACTCGTCTTAAGGGGGTGAAATGTGAATGTTGCCTGAAGGTATCCCAGTTAAGTTTTTTTAAGAGATCTACAACACCCCCAGACTATTCCCCAGAGACTCCATGGCGTGTTTTTTTTTGTTTTTTTTTTTGTTTAATAACAAATAGGAAACTGAAACCGTCTAGGAAATTCTTGGAATGAATAACAATGAACATGTAAAGGAATATTACAGGATCATTGGCTGTTTGTTCATTTTATGAAGCTTATTAAGTTATTATTGTTATTAGTAGTAGTAGTATTTTACAAAAACTTAAATAACATATGGGTAGAGCAATGAGAAATGCAGACTCAATTTAATCCATGCTTGTTGATGCTCAAAAAATCAATTTATTTAATGATCACCCTCCCCACCCCAGACAATGGATACATGAAGTTTGACAATGTGCTGACTTCACTTGGCAATTCTTTCACTAAAATGTAAGGCACAAATCAGACATAACTTAGGAAATCCTAAGAATAGATGTAGTATTTAAGTATAGTACTAAACTATCTCTGTTTACTAAAACAGAGCAGTAAGCATGCAAATACACTCAAGGCCTTAATCATACATTTAAAATTTCATGTAGTAGAAACAATTAGCAAGAATAGTCTTATAAGTAATCAGGTAGGTATTACCTGAAAGATATATCATACTGTGACATCTCAAATACGCAATCACAATAAATTTGATTTTTGATTATTTAAAATCAAATTTAACCTTCGATGTATGTCCTTTATAAAGCTCTAACATAACAGCACAAATCACTGGTCAACAGAATTTCAAGCAAAATGTCAAAATATAAACCGATGTACATTTAAATGTAATGAAAACTTTTCTAAGAATTCATAACTTATTAAATAAATCAAGAAATAAAATGAAACTGATTTGGAAATCAGATTACAGCATGTAATTTTCATATGAATAACAGTAAGATAAAAAATTTAAAGAAACAGACATTCATATCTATCTAAAAACAGCAAATAAAGACAGTGTATTTGCTTATAATATTGCATTGATATTTGCAGAAAAATGGAGTTCCACCTGTAACCTGTAACAATGTTATTTATTCAGCAGTGGCTTTCTGCTCGTTTGGCTCCTCCAGTGCTTCACTGCCTGTGTAGCAGACGCTGGGAGCAGAAGTGGCTTTGAGTTCATAAAGTAACAGGAACACATTTCACTACTGGTTTGACTACATTCCACAAAATACATAAATGCTTGCCTCTTTAAACTATGCCACTTCAAGTACACAATCTTGTTTGTCATGTCATGTAATTTCAGTTTATTAAGTTAAGTCGGAATGTATTTCAGCAGATACAGCCTGATTATATCTTAAAAATCTTATTTCATTGTCATGTTTTAGTCAAGCAAGTATGAAATACACAGCAGTGTAATAATTTCCATCTCATGTATATCAGAGAGGTTGATTCGAAAAATTTAATTCTTCAAGGCACATTAAACATATCTTAGTGCCAGGGTTTAAAGATTAAAATTGATTTAATTTTTAAAAAATATTTCTGTATGTATAATGTGTAGCTCTGACCTTCAGTGCTACAGCACCTGCAGCAGAAAACTGTCAGCATTTCCTAGGAGCTGCTGCTGGTACCTTCTCCAGAATCAGCAGCAGGTGGAGTGTTGAGGCAACCTTTGTCTGCGGTTAGACTTTCTGATGAGAGAATGGATGGAGGGCTCCTGTCTTGTGATGGTGGTCCTGTTTTGAAGGAACCTTGCAGGTCCATGTTGACACACAGAACTCCGGACAGCAGCTGCCTCTTGTACTGGTCTAAACGCATGAAAACATCCAGGACTGAGGAGCTGCTTTCATTCACCCATGTGGGAAAAAGGCTGGCGGAGGTGATCTGGGATGGGAGGGACTGATAATGGTGCAGCACCAGCTGACAGGAAAACCTAGAATAATCATTACCAACATGTAGAGGCTTGAAGGAGGTGTCAATTTTGACTGTTACTCTTGTACTTTCAAAGCAGCGAGAGTCATCAACTAGATCTAAACCTGCAGATATGTACACCCATACTCAACACTAAAATGGCGTTCTGATAACTGATTAGAAAATGCTGAAATGTATTATTTTAATAGTGCAGAAATCCAGTGTCCATTATTTTTTGAGGTCTGAATGCAATCTGAGCCAAATTCACAGCCTTGTTTGTATGGAGGTTCGAACTAGATCCAATCACTGATCTGAGTATACAAATATGACATTTAATAGTTGCCTTGAAAGACAAGTGTGTAACCATTGTCTTTGTTAATAATATGAAATCAATGGATAGCTGTGAGTTGAGTGTATGTTTAAGTGTAGTCACCCACCGGGCAGATACATTCTGGGAAATGCTTTTGGAAGCTTGACGTAGAATGTGCTGTAGCACTTTGAATATCTGCTCTCGAATCCATCCCACATCTTCCTGTACATCTGGCAGCCACTCCAAAAGTCTACATATAGACATACATTTATTACTGTATGGCTGTAAAATACATTTATGCTGAATAACAGGTCTTGTCTGTTATCATGATAGATTGCTAGTCCAATAGTTTCTGCCACTCGAACACATTCACAGCAAGATAAGATTAAAAACAAAAAAACAAAAAACAGAAGACAGTCATTTCCTCTAATCAATAAAAACATGAAAATCTATTGTGACAGTGAGACTTGTTTTAGTCAACTACACATATTAAACCCAAGAACATAATCTGCTGCTTTGATTTGAACAGTGTGTATCAGAAGAACAAGGGAATGGATTCAGATGCAAAGAAGTATTACAGTACCTGACAGTCAGAGAAACAGCAGACTCCAGAGGGAGAGTATAGGGGAGCATCATAGCTGAAGCCATTCTGACAGGAAGTAGGTTGCTTAGCGACTGGACCAGGTTCCTCTGCTCCGTGCAGGCTTCTGTAAGAGCTACAGCGGGTGGCAAAGAGTCAAAATGGATTCTGAAGACTAGTCTCAAAATGTTATTGGTATTTTATACATAGCATAACTCGTGCTAAACATAACACATTGTATTTTACAACATACGTATCGAGACTGTTCTGTATACTGAAGATTAAAGATCACATGATTACAAATTACATACTAATATCATTCCATGAAAATGAGTGCAGAGGCTTTTCAGATCAATCGAAATTTTTGCAGCTGCATTGTATTTTAACCATGACAAAAGAAAATTAAAAGCAGACATGACGTTCACTAAGATGAATTACAAAATTCAAGCAAGTAGAGAAGTAACTGAGAAGCTGCCTTCAGGTCAGCAATAGTGTACAATAAATGCAATTTGTAATCAATAAGTAACACTAAGCTTTTATGCATTCCTTATGCTCATTCTTCTACAATGTGATGCTACCTTTGTGCAAAGTGGGTGGAAGATGTCCAGTCATTCGTTTCTCAACTGCGGAACCAGAATGAACCATCACTGCTCCATCTTCTACATGTGGCATTTCCTCCTCTTCATCATTTTTATTATCATCACCATAATCCACATTTTCTTCTCCACTGAGAAGCAGCTGTCTATGCCTGAGAGGACCGTTGAAATTAAGCAAACCTGAATATAAAGGTGAAGGCATTTTTTAAAATTCAAATCAAGTGGTGATGCAACTACTTTTGTCTAAAAGAACTTAACTCAATAATGTTTGAATAATCACTATTTTTGCAACCAAGCAGTCAATCTGAGCACATGTTAACACAGGAAGCATAAGTTCTGATTGCATATCAGTATGATGTATACATACAAATATTTTCCGGCCAAAAAATCAATTCTGCAAAAGATCAATTACTCTTGCTGCTACTGACCCGATTTTCTAAACAGAGTATAACATGCTTTAGAGAAAGTTAGAGACATAATACAATCACTGATACTTACCATTCGTTTTTAAATAAAGAAGCGCATCTTCATATCCCTGCTTACACATGGCCTTCATTATCTGCATTCCAAACAACAAACAAATTTATCTATTACTGCTTCAAGAAGCCCATTCAACCATTTACTAATCATCTAATCCGTGTGTGTGTGTNTTTATCTATTACTGCTTCAAGAAGCCCATTCAACCATTTACTAATCATCTAATCCGTGTGTGTGTGTATGATGTAATGAGAACAGTATAATCAAATACCTTACCATTGGGTCTGGAGGGAAGAGTGCCTTGGAGACCCTGTAGAGGTTTGTGAGGGTGAACTGTATGCTGGTGTTGGTGAAGCGCAGCTCATGTATGTTGGTTGAAGTGTCTCGGGGACAGATGTCGCTCTCTCCAGAGAACGGTGACACAGTGATAGTATTTCTCAGCTCATACTGAGGCAGGTTGTCTGAGATTCCTCCATCAACATATCTCTGAATGATAAATAGATAAACAATAGCAATACATAAACAGAACAGATCATTAATATAATCTCTTTAGAAGACTTGTTGTAAATCTTCTGATGCCAAAATGTATCAGGGCATGAATGGAAATGTGACCACAGAGACAGCAGTACAAAGGATATGATGATACTATCCCGTTTATTGATTGTTTGATGCACTTTCAAATCCAGACCTGGTCGGCACACAACGTCTGTCAACATTGAAGTGACATCATTTCTTGAAAATGAGCCACTGTGGGTACGAGAGGACAGAACAACCTTAAAGCCTGTGCCAACATAGTCACATGTGATTCTACCATGTTCAGATTTTGGTCACTGCACACAAACAAGAGCCTGTAAACTCTTAAAAACCCATCACAAAGGCCACAGGGGGAGGGTGGGGGCCAAAGTATTGCCCAATGACAGTTCCCAGAATACTACCGTGCCAGAGACATGTTCAGTGAATATACAAGCTCTGTTTTTCCCTGTAGTGTGACATGTCTGACTAATACCAACTCCTGAGGAAATTACTGCATAACCAGTACTTCAAAAGTGCAGTTCAGAACAAACACATTCTTGGGGAAGGGTGGGCATTGGCAAGGGTGATTGTGTGTATATAAAAGTGCCAAAAGTAACAACATCAAAACACAATGAAAGGAAACACGTGATTCAAGCAAAGCAGCAGAGAGGACTGGTGACGATACTAGCAATTCACCCATGCAGTCTGGGAATGTTGCAAACAACAAAAACAAAATGCACACATGCTGAAAAATACTTCATCTACTCACCACTCCCTGCAGTGTAGGAGGAATAAGGCCACAGTACACTGGGATGTAGGTACTGCAGACACACGCCTAGTTTAAAAAAAAAAAAAAAAAAAAAAAAAGAGAGAGAGAGCAGTTTTGGGTCAAATTGTTGGAAGTGAGTGGATATTTGTTGGAATCAACTCTGATGAAACTGCAATGACGTGTACAACTTAAAATGTTATAACTGGGTGATCTAACAACATTACATTGGCATTATCATATAAAACTATATATACTGCTTATTATCATAGTATGATGATACAGGCTGCATTACAATTACATGTATTAATACATTTCCTGGAATAAGCATTCTGAACTTAGTACACTGTTATAAGTGAGTAAAATCAACAATGATTACCTAAACCTTTTAACTTTACATTACTAATGATAATTTCTCAAAATTTTTGTTGCTATCAACAAACTTTCATTTTACTGAGCAGAATATGGTATATTTCAACTCGACACAGTATTTACCTGCACCAGCTCCTCCTTGCTGTTGAAATGAGACACCAGAACATTTTCCCCATCTGTCACTCGAGTCAAGGAGATTCCTAAACGCCCAGAGGCCCGATGGTGGGCATCAGCTGGCAAGGTGCGTGCCATCATGTGGCGCACTATCTTCACCAGGTTAAAGGAAGGATGCATGGGCCCAAGGAACCCCTTTCTTGCCTTTTTTGCAACATCAATGATACTTGCACCAACCTCACCTGTGAATACAACATGAAGGAGTCTTTGGTAACTGAGCTCTCCTCATGGAGACTAGGAGCAATGATCAGGGGTGGAAAATAACTATTACTAGTATTCTAGAATTCACTTGTTACAGGTAGTGTAAGTGAGTAGGTTACATTCACTAGCCTACAGCGATGGTGTATCTTAAGAATATTTGAGAATTATCTTCTCCCTTGCAAGACAATCTTCGAGAAAACTTTCTCATAAGGATCAGGCGAACATCACTTAAGTGGAGGAATGATATGTTGATCCCTTGACATTGACGATAATGTTTAAGTGTTACTCAGAAAGGTCTTCAAACTACATTTGCTTTATTTTACTAGTTTCATTACAAATTCATCTTCCTTGCTTCCTGATGTTTAACTGTGTTTCTTCTTATGTGGAATACTCGAATACTTTTATGAATACTAGAAGCCACCCAACGACCTTTACCTACCTATTCAGCATACTTACCTAAACACACTTCAGTGATCAAAGCAGTGGCAGTAAGAGCTCCAGCTGATGCTCCATATATGTGCCTGGCGTTTTGCACCAGAAAAGGAGCATGTTCCAGCAGACAGCTAGCAACACCAACGTGATAGATACCCAGGAAGCCACAGCCTGCGAAGGAGATACTCCACGGCGAGTCTAAAGGAAACATCCCGGACCGGCCCGAACTCTTAACTACGTCCAATGTCGTTAAGGCACAAGTTCACACAAAAATCTTCACGGCTGACGTTAAATTATCTAAATGTGCTGTTCAGAGATCTTCATCGCTCAGCTGTTCTTACTGTTTACATAAGCTACTACCGTTAGAATAGTTGAGCTAGCTGTTGTTAGCTAGCAAAAGTCACTTTGTTCTCCGTTGCTGGAAAAAACTATTGACGTGACGATTAGAGAATCATAAAAGTTCACTTATGTTGAGACCAAACGTGTTAATAAAGTTTGAATTACTGACAGCTCCTGCTAAAATGTTATTTCCTTACATATTGTGGCTGTATTGGAAGGGGGCGTGGTGTAAGTCGATATGTCCAATCAGAAACCAGACTGTTAAGCAAGTCACCCAATCACAATCAATATTGTTGACAACATGTCCAATCACAGTGTAGATCCCTGAAAAACACCCCTCCATTCAATAAGCAGGGATTCCAGTGAAAACAGTGCATCCACCCCAAGAGATCCTGGTCGGAGCAATATGGCGGAAAACCATTGACATCCACCAGAAAGGTCCACGGAAAACAACCAATAGCATTCAAGTTATCTCGTCTTACCCGGAAGTAGTTTCCCAGACTAGAAATAATTTATAGACCAAAAGTAAATTTAAAAAAAATAAAAGTTTACAAATTGAATATGTTACTATATACAAATATAAGCACATTTTGCTACNAAAAATAAAAGTTTACAAATTGAATATGTTACTATATACAAATATAAGCACATTTTGCTACATTTTATCCAGATTTTGCTTCTCAACATTACAAAATTAAGTTCCTTAAATTTTTAAAAGTTATATTTAATACATGACATTGCTAAATTTTATTCTGGTATAACTACTTACAATTCATTGCAAATTAGGTAAAAACCAATTTGATAGCATTTACATATATTTTGACAATATTAAAATTTGAGTATATGTCAGTGCTGTCCAAAATGTCCACATTTGAGTAATTAAGTTTACTAATACATTAATCTTTTGAAATAAACATTCCCAGCTGACAATATTCTCAATATCCTGACATACTGCAGTATTGNATTAATCTTTTGAAATAAACATTCCCAGCTGACAATATTCTCAATATCCTGACATACTGCAGTATTGTTTACCATGTAAAGTAGAATTATCAACTCCACTGTCTAACCTGATTGTTAATGGAAGAAAACATTTCTGAAAGTATCGTGTGTTGAATTAACAATTATACAAAATTACTAAATTTTTTAAAAATTTGTAGGTTATTATGGCTTGATATCCCATTATTTGTTGATAAGGATGTGCACATAATTGATGTTTGAATTTTAAAGAGCAGTTTTTATATTATAGGTTTTCTAAACTATCATGGACATAATTTATACACGAGTGCAACATAGTAAGATAATAATTATGAGAAAGGCCTTATATGAAACACATTTCTATATTTTTATTATAATGTAAATCCATGTAACAGGGCTTTTTCAACTCTAACTCCAACGGTCATACTTCTCCATTCTTTCCATTACCTGAAAAACACAAATAGTGCAATTTGACAGCAGATAGGCAACATTTGTTAACACTTTAAGCTTTTAAATCACAGACATATTTAAAACTGGACAACTAGACTCCACGCTAAATTACAAGGACACTTAACCTTAAAGAGTTTTCAAAAAAATGATGTAGAACAAAAATTTCA
>VXCM01001516.1:0-100302 GCA_014773175.1 Lucifuga dentata | reverse complement strand
AAAAAAAAAAAAAAAAAAAAAAAAAAAAAAAAAAAAAAAAAAAAAAAAAAAAAAAAAGAAGCATACCACGAACATCTCCATGAACTAAATGACTAATGTGACTGATCAATGTGAACTTTATTAGCAAAACTTCTAATATAATCACTAATGATGCACATGGAGCTGCTGACTTACACACATTATTCTGCAGGTTTTGGAGAAGCAAAGAGCCTGAGGGCCTGTTCATGGAGCCAAGTGAAGGTTTTAATGAACCAAGAGTCTCTGACTTCCCAAAACATCTTCATCTCTCATTTTTTTTTAAACAAATATATCATCTAAACCAACTGATTTGGAAATTAGTCTTTAAGATATATCTTTTAAAAGAGTTATGTTCCTGACAGCAATGAGTGCCATGTTCAATCTTGTTAAAGGACTAATTGTGGTTTTCTTTATATTTAAAAGCAGAAGAATAATTTATTTGAGGCTAGGTAAATGTTTTCACATGTAACCAATGTTTGTCATAATCCTGATTAGTGATTTTGTATTTTCACAATTTTCACTCATTTCTATTGAATTACTTGCATCTGTTGATAAATCTGAACTTCCCACCAAACATGGAGGATTACTGGGGCACCCAGGTTCAGGAAAACAAGAATTAAGAACTTGAGTAACTTTGTGTTGACATAGAAACAAAACCAATAAAAAGCAGAACAGTTCTCAGGATTTATTTTATTTTATTTTATTTTTATTAATTTTCAACAACAAAACAAACAACGAACAACAAAAACATCTACCTAAAAAAAAAAAAAAAAANAAAAAAAAAAAAAAAACGCAGGCAACCAAACAAAACAAACCAAAAAGTGAAGGGTAATACAGACATAGATTATAACAATGCATCTAAGTGTTGGATGAGACAGGAAATGAACATGACATTAATCAGCAAATCTAAATTATACCTGACCGCAAGTCCAAAAAGGCCACAACGCAGAGTCTGAGTATCTCTAGCATCTATGTAGTCCAAGAAGGGATTCCAGATTTTATAAAACATTACAGGCCTGTCCTTACCCCAGAAGCTCAAAGCTTCTAAAGCTTCATAAATTCCATAATACCATGAAACCATTGTGGAAGACCAGGAGGTTTATCATCAATCCAATGAAGTAAAACACATCTCCTGGCATTAAACAGCAAAATATCCAAAAATTTCATCATATGGGGTTTAAGGTTCACAGTGGTATGTAATCCAAGGATACATGACACAAGCCTAAGGTTCAATTTTTCCCCAAACACTTTACAAATTTCTATATAAACCAATTCCCAAAAATTATTAAGGGGCATTGAAAAATGCAGTGATAATATGTCCCTTGACAAATCTTACATTTATTACAAAATTTTGAAAGCGCTGGATTAAATTTATTTCGTTGTAATGGAGTAATTTGAAGTCTGTGTATAATCCTAAATTGCAACTCTCTAATTTTATTGGTGGATAAACATCTGGATGAACTTAACCAGACCTTTTCCCAAACATCATCTGAGATAATTTCCCCAAAATCAGATTCCCACTGAGACTTGAGATGGCTCATATTCTCCCCCGAAATGGAAAGTGCCTTATAAAATCTAGCCTTCAGGGCTCAGAATCTTGCAACACTTTTTCTACAGGAGAGCAAAAGGATCCATTTGGATACAACTTAATTAAGGAAGAAATAAAACTGCGCACCTATAGATACCTATAGAAATGAGTTGAAGAAAGATTAAACTATTTGAGATTATTTTTTAAATAGAACAACAAATTCTCTTAGAATCAGTTTTCTCTTGACTTCACCTCTCCGTTCTCTGTTTCACACACGTGTGTATTTGTCTCGTTAGCATGTATTTTGCATAACTTTTATGCATCACTGCTTCTAGTTGAAATTTATGTTCCTATATCACAGCAAAAGTGAACTGTTTTTGTGCTCTCACGCTGAAAACTGCATCAGGATGATGTCTCCAGTAGCTCTGATTGTCATGTTGGCTTTTTGAACTAAATGACTAATGTGACTGATCAATGTGAACTTTATTAGCAAAACTTCTAATATAATCACTTATGATGCACATGGAGCTGCTGACTTACACACATTACTCTGCAGGTTTTGGAGAAGGAAAGAGCCTGAGGGCCTGTTCATGGAGCCCAAGTGAAGGTTTTAATGAACCAAGAGTCTCTGTGTTCCCATAACAGTTTCATCTCTCATTTTTTAAAACAAATATATCATCTAAACCAACTGATTTGTCATTTAGAAATTAGTCTTTAAGATATATCTTTTAAAAGAGTTATGTTCCTAACAGCAATGAGTGTCATGTTCAATCTTGTAAAAAGACTAATTGTGTGGGGTTTTTTTTTGTTTTTTTTATACTTAAGAGTAGAAGAGTGATTTCTTTGAGGCGAAGGTAAATGTTTTCACATGTAACCAGTGTATTCATAATCCTGATTATTGATTTTGTATTTTCACAGTTTTCACTCATTTGTATTGAATTACTTGCATCTGTTGATCAATCTGAACTTCCCACCAAACATGGAGGATTACCAGGTGGGGGCACCCAGGTCCAATAAAATAAGAATTAAAATCTTGAATCACTTTGTGTCGATGACATAGAAACAAAACCAACAAAAAGCAGAAGAGTTCTCAGATTATTTTTTAAATAGAACAACAAATTCTCTTAGAATCAGTTTTCTGGCCACCTCACCTCTCTGTTCTCTGTTTCACACACGTGTGTATTTTTCTTGTTAGGATGTATTTTGCATAATTTTTATGCATCACTGCTCCTAGTTGAAGTTTATGTTCTTATATGACAGCAAAAGTGAACTGTTTTCGTGCTCTCACGCTGAAAACTGCATCAGGATGATGTCTCCAGTAGCTCTGATTGTCATGTTGGCTTTNTGTGCTCTCACGCTGAAAACTGCATCAGGATGATGTCTCCAGTAGCTCTGATTGTCATGTTGGCTTTGTTGAGTCAGGGTGAGAAACTTGAAACATTTACGTAATATTTCTGATATTTTTCTGTGCTGCAAATCCTGTCTGATTTATTGACTTTTGGCACTGATTTGTTTTTTCCACTCTAATTAAATTTTAGATTTTTTTTCATTTCATTTCTCATTACAGAATCATCGGCCAACAACTTTCTGACTTAGTCTGAAAAATCCAAGTCTGTCAGTGTTGGAGGGACTGTGACTATCAGCTCCACAGGAAGTTCAAATATTGGTGCTGATCTCAGCTGGTACCTTCAGAAACCTGGACAGGCTCCCAAACTTCTTATATATGANATATTGGTGCTGATCTCAGCTGGTACCTTCAGAAACCTGGACAGGCTCCCAAACTTCTTATATATGATGCATCAACTCTAAACTCAGGAACTCCATCTAGATTCAGTGGTAGTAGATCTGGTTCTCATTACACTTTAACCATCAGTGGAGTTCAGGCTGAAGATGCTGGAAATTATTACTGCCTGGGTTACCATGGTAGTGGTGTGTTCACACAGTGATTTAGAGTCGTACAAAAACCTCCTGCTGTTTGTCTGCACTGAAAACTGCAGCTGTTTGAGGAAACTGTGATGAGCAAAACTGGACCAGTGAACACAACACTCTGTCTCTGCCACACAAGTGATTCTAAATAAAACCAACTGAAAAGCAGTTTCCAACTTTAAATCTATATTTATTAAACTTCACGATGTAAAAAGGAAAGGTTAACCTAGAATTTCTCATGGTGCACATTTTCACTCTGTCAGAGCAGATACAACACAGGTGTAACAAATAACATGAATGATGGCTATGTTCTGCAAAACAGAACATAGCCATCATCATCAGCAGAAACACATGATATTCAAATGTATTACATTCCCTCATAAGTATTACATGGTGTGTAAAAAGTAAAATGTATTTCAAAATTCTGTCAATACCAAATATAAACCAATTGGACATAGATCATTACAGCATATTCAGATCAAACTGATATGATTAACAGTAAATATCACACAATTTGAATAAAAAAAAAATCTAATATTTTCTTTGTTGTTCAAGAAAAATCCACCAAAACTAAATATTAAAGTAGAAATTTCTGGTACTTACAGTCAACGACAAGTTTGGTTCCTCCACCAGAAGTGAACACATAGCCACTATGGAAACTGACAGTAGTAAACTGCTGCATCTTCAGCCTGAACTCCACTGATGGTCAAAGTGAAGTCAGTGCTGCTTCCACTGCCACTAAACTGAGCTGGAGTGTCTGACTGACGTTTGCTCGCGTATCTTATTAGGAGCTTCGGTATGGGCTGACCAGATTTCTGTTGATACCAGAACATGTCGTCACCAAAGGGAGAATATCTGTAAACAGCTGGGTTAGTTTTACTGGTGATAGTGGCAGTGGATCTTGGAGTTAATGTCACTAGTGGAGGCTGACTGCTGCATCCTGAAGAAAAACTGACAACAAAAATTCTTGATTCACTGGAAAACAGATAAATATCAAAGAAGTACTTTTGAAAATTTTAAAATATTGCAAAGTTTTGCAGTTTTATTGGAAAATCAGACAGCTTTTCACAGGAAAGTTGTTTGCTCTAAGTGTAGGAGGTTTATTTTGTACAGCCACTTCATGAGTTTGTATCACTGTGCACAGTGATTTGTGGTCATACAAAAACCTCCTTAGTCAGACTGCAGAGACTCTGAGCTGTTACAGCAGGAACCAACTGCAGTTGCTGAAGGAGAAGAAACTCTGACAGCAATGTCCCTCTGCACATATTTTTCGATTATGAAACTGTGCGATGGCATATTTGACTTAAAAGTCTTACTGGGAACATCAGGCTTATCTTTACAGCATGTCGATCAACAAAGAATGGCTGCTGAGGAACATGTATCTGTATCAGACCTTTTAAAACCACAGGTATGCAAGTCTCGCTGTCTGTCAAGCGCGCGAGCACACACACGCACACACCCTGTTGTGTGCCGAGATTTGTTGTTGTGCATCTGAATCATATCATGATGCTAATTCCACCCATATTACAGGACACATCATGTGGTTTTAATGTTGATGAGTTGTCAGTTCAAACTCCTGATGGTTCCGCGTTCTTTGGAGAAGTTAATTATTGCACATCGCGGAAGCAAAGTTGCTCTACAGCAATTGCTGCAATGATTTAAAAAAAAAAACCCTTCTCAGTCTGCTTTCGTTTTTGTCAGACAGATTTTACATGAAGAATTGGTTCATGTAGCTTTCGCCTTACAGTCTGCTGGTTGCATCGAGAATTGCGAACTCTAATTCGCCACAGCCACAGGAACGACCAATGATGATCAATCAGAGAAGAAAAACTTTAAGACTGAGCCTTCAGATCACGTGTCAGCTTCTGTGGGTGAGTATGACACTTATTTTCGTGTTGTTGTTTTCTTACACCAAGATGGCACTCGTTGCTGCTAATAATAATGATAAAATCCTTTTCAATTAATTCATTAATTCTTATGTTTAGAAATAAGCAGCATGATTTGTCAATGGCCCTATTGTTTGACTCAAGACTATAGAAATATGTGTGTGCGTGCGTGCGTGTGTTTCAGTTTAAGGAAGTATGAACAGCATAATACTACACAGAGTATCCATTTCTCATGGCTGCACCCATGTCAGAAAGCCAGAATATGCAGAACATGTTTTGTGATCTGAACAAATCATCACCTTCATTCAGGGTGATTTCTCATGATATGGATTTAAGGCAGGTCCAATATACTTGGATATCTTGTTTAAAACCATTCTGGTTTTCATTGCGGGTAATTGATTTATTCAAAGTAGCCTGAGAACATTATTTGCAAGATCAATTCAAATAGAAGGCAAATTTAAGCTGCTATTAAACCAACTCAGAGTAGAAGCACTCTGATATACTAGTGAGAGATGCAGCAAATGATGGTGCTGGACAACCCTCTATATTTTGTACACCCATCTGGTCCATGTAGACCCTCTGGTGGTCTACCTCCACAGATTTCAGAAGACATGATCTGTGTGTTCTCATGGTAGCTAAAGCTGGGGTAACCAGGCCAGAACTAGAGGAATGTCCAAGAGAATAGAGCAGAATAGTCTTTCATGAGAGCCTATGCTTCTCTGTAATTTGCAAAGTTTCCTGTATGATACCAAAATTCAACCCAGAGTGGCTGAGAGGTTAAAAATTACAACACAATTATATTTTGTCTGAAAATGAATCAATATCTGAACTGAATCAATATCAGTTTTTTTTTGTTTGTTTGTTTGTTTTTTTTACTTTACAGTTGGTGGCGTTGGTGGTGGGCCTGAGTGGAGTCTACCTGCTGTTAAAGTACAAACAGAGCAGCTTGTTCTTCTCTCACTCTTCCATCATCCTGCCAGCAGTCTTTGCTCTCGCCAGCGCAGCGTTACTACTGGTCAGCGGATGCTTCATCTTTTGCTTGGCCACCAGGGAATCCACATTTCTGCAGGGACTGGTAATGTTATTTCTTGTCTCTGTGTGTGAATATGAATGTGTGGATGTGTGCCCATTGGTGTTCAGATAATAAAGTGTTTCCTCTTTACAGTTTGTTTATCTGCTGGTTGTGGTCTTTTGCCTGGAGAGCACAGCTTCTGCATTGGCCTATTTCCACTCTGGACAGGTATAGGGGTTGCCCCATGCTTTGATATGCATTGGAACTGTATATGTTATCCAGACTTAAGACTTCAGAAAATTCTTCATGTTTATTTTTTAGCTGGATTCAGAAATAGCTCCACTCAGTGGAGTGTTTAATAAATACACAGGGAGCAGCCAGAATCCCACCACTCATGCTGTGGATGCCCTGCAAGAAGAGGTGTGTGTTTCTTTGTACTTGTGTATCCATGTGTGTCTGTGTCTGTGTGCCATATATTTTCAGCTCGCAACAATTTGATCAACCATATGAGAAGAGCATGACTCCATTTTCTTTGCACCTCATTCCAGGTGACTTTTTTCAAACAGAATATCACACTTAATCCCCTGATCACATGCATCAACACACACTAAGATGCATGCAAACACAGAAATGTAGTGTGAATTAACTCAATAAATGAATATACAGTAAGCATCCACATACTTTGAACAATACAGGCTACAAAGCATCCATTCAAAAACCTGTTCAAAATAATGATCAAATTATCAAAAATAGGATATTTGAAGATAGAAGTAAATAGAATGTGGATAAAGGCACTAACTCGATTTAATAAGGGGCTGCAGGTAATAGGGAAAGGAAAAAAAGGCAGCACAATTAAGCTTAAAAGAGTAAAAGTGCAAAAGAATGGATTGAACTTTTATGAAATAAATTTTAAAAAATCCCCACGTCTATCTTAAAATACAAAGTCATTAGCATTTTTCCATATGATTTTAGAGCCTCAGCAGCTAATTACACCTCATGCCTTGATGGTGATTTCAAATTATGTTATTCTAATGAGAATATTAATGCCAAAAGTTGTGCGTTTGCTTATTCAATAGAGGCTCCATCTGGGTCCATAAAATCGCACACATATTTTTTGTCCATGACTTTCTAGAGTCAATACAGCAAAACCAAAACTATTTTGCACTCATCAAGACTCACATATTATCCATCATGTTCCAGCGATATCTGAATTATTTCAGTATTTTCTGCTCTGATCCCTGTTAGTTGCAGTGCTGTGGTGTTCATGACTTCAGGGACTGGGAGGAAACTGCCTGGTTTAACCATAGCGGAGGACTCAGGATTCCTCACAGCTGCTGCAACATCACCTTTCATTCCTGCAACGCGACTCTAGATCAACCTTGGCAGCTGTATCCAGAGGTAGAAATATACAAACAGGAACAAACAAACATGATCCATCCTGCAAGTCTGATTGAACCCCTTTTTTCCTCCTGCTGTCTTTGTGTCTCTTGTACATGTCAGGGCTGCCAGATGAAGCTGAAGGTGGCCTTTTTGTTTATGCTGAAACTCATTATCTGGTCCTTTCCACTGGTACTGGTGGTGGAGGTAGGAAACACTTAATACTGTTGTTGGATTGTTTATTCTGTATATACTTCATGCAGTATGCACCCTGGATGATTATGAGAGAATGATTCAGAGGCACTTATTCATGTTAAAGCTAGGTAAGGGGTTCCCAGAGTGAATTCCAAAACAATGTAGTAGTTGCATCTATATGAAAATTATTGTACCCAGTCGTGTAACATTATATGTTTTCAGTTGAGGTTTGATTGGACAAAAATGCAATGATATGGGATCTGTGATGTTTTACTCTTCAACTGGAAGGCAATCTGAATGAACATTTTTATGCAATCCAAATGAGTTTTAACTTCATTTGTCAGTATTTGAATTTTCAAAACTTTGAGGTACATAGTGCTTTTCATTTTTCATTGCAAATCAGTACTGCATCTGCAGTTAGATTAACTGCACAATGTTATCTTGTTACACTTATTTGGCAGTTAACTTCCTTTTCTTTTTTCCTTCATGCAGATTTTTGGGTTTATGACGATGGTCCAGGTGATGACAGAGCAGCCCTTTATGAAATATGACAAGCTGCAGATAAACTATAGTCCCTATTATAGATAGGGCAATGTTGTAAATACTGTATACTGTATTGTAGATAGTAAATCACATTATTTAATCTATGCAGAACATTATTAATATTATTTCAAGGCAAAGGCATTATTGTTGGCAGACACTCCCGCGGCATCTTAAATAACAGAATGCCACTATTGCATCACAATTTACAATTATTTGCTTTGACTCCAAACAAAGATAGTGATGATTTATAAAAAAGCTCTTCATAGCTTTATAGCTATACTGTTGCAATATTCAGTCTGTTCATAGGCCCATCTGATTGCACTGTGATCCTGCATGAATGCTGTTTTTCATTGTGTACTTTATGCAATAGTTACATGTCGTGTCTCATAAAATGACAGTTCTTCTTTAAGCACTGCAGTATATCAAGCACTCATTGCGCATGGTAAAGATCTTACCTGTACCTATATTGAACAACATCTTAGTTTACCTTGTATTAAGATAAACTTTATATTGCAGACTAGTATTTGTTAGTATTAAAATATATACAGTACATTATAGTAAAGTCACAAAACCTTAAACAAAAGAGTTTTAAGTTTATATGTTTATATCACAAATAGACTACTTGTCAACTCTCCTAAACTTTATCCACAGATTCTGCAAACAAAGTACAAAATGAAAAAGTTAAGTAAGTCTTTGATAATCATCCTGCCAGAAGAAATCTCCAGCGACTGAGGACATTTTATGAAAAAGTAAACCTCCTGTGATTATATAAAGAACAATAAAATGAATGTCATTTTCAGTCTCTCTTAACCCTCTTTGTATGACTGTATGTAATTTGAAAAAAACACTTTAAATTTTGATTCATATTTTACTTCTAAAAGTAATAGATTACTCCAAGAGTAATAATTCCAAAAACTAATAATTTACTTTCTTAGTAATAGATTGCAATTTGATTCTTAATTACTTTGGGAATAATAATTGTAGTTATGTTGTTGGAGTATGAGTTTGAGCATGCGTGTTTAAGTATTTGTGCAAGGCCGTGGGCGGATGTTTTTAATTTTCCTTTTAGCTACTTGACCCTTTCTAATCACGCAGACCACTCTGCAGCTCCTGCAGAGGCGGGGCAGAGCGTCAGTGGGCGTGGCTAGGTTGGCACGTAGTTCCTCCTTGAGGCTTCTTGATGACGTCAGGCTTACTCGCTGGGAAGTGTGTGTTGTTGCTGCCGTGAAGAAAGAATAAACTAAGAGAAAAGAGCAGAAACAGCAGCTCCACCCTAACAGCTGGTAAGAATTACACTATGGATAAATGTAGACTAAAACCTAGAAGCAATATTCTTTGGTATCCCGGTATTTATCGACCATTTGCCTCCGGGGCCTGTTAGCAGACCGTTTGCGTTTAGGCGCGTGGAATGGGTTGCACTGATACTACGTTCTTCAAAATGGGTGCTTGGTGCGTCACGTTAGCTCGCCGGTAACAACCAACCACAACCTTTATACCTTAATCAAAGGCTCGTGTTTAAATTTATGTTGTTAATCGTGTGCTATGTGTCGTTGTTTCTCTTTTAAGCCGGTGATATACGGCGAAATAGCACTGCGTAGATCTAGCTAGCTAGGTAGCTAATGCTAGTCGTAAAGGCCTCTGCGCATTTCTGAGTTAGTAAAACATTTTCATGTAAGGGAGATTAAAACAATTCAATTTATATTGAAAATAATTTCAGTGTGTTTCATATCAGGAAAAAAGTGTAACTTATTTCGGAATTTACGTATCTTCACAGGCGAGATGCTGCTTTCCTTACCCGCTAGTGTCACTCTTAAACACATGGGGAAAGCGTGTCCTTTATGCGAATCTATGGCGCATTTTGCAGGTGTACCACGCTTATCAGAAATCCTTTGAGGTTAATGAAGGTTAAAGGATTAGGTCCTGTCTATAGATTCCTAACACATCAGGTACACATCTGTTGGGAATCGACCAGAGCCTTTTAGGCGTCTCTCAGCATGCCATGGGCGTGTTTTTCGGGTCAGATGCTCTGATTGTGGAGTTTGCTGTCATAGACAAATGATTTTGATCTAGACATAACTTCCTATCTTATCTTAAGCAACATCCTCTGCTATTTGGATGCTGAATTTATGCTGCAAACGGGCACAAGCTGACACAGAAAAGATCAAGCAAACTTGACAGATTTTAATAAAGCGCAAGCAACATTATTGTGTATATGTTTGTTTCACCACTTTAACTGAAAACATACAATATGTAATGAGTTATGACACTGGAGATATGTATTAAATTACCTCCAGCATGGCAGAGAGCACTACAAAGTAGTAAAGCTATTCAGCTATCAAATAGATCTAAATTGCTTCTCTGTAGAAATGCATATGCAGCTATATTTGAAAAGTAAGTACATATATAATAAGCTGAAATATTTAATTGGGTTCTGCATTTGAAAGTGCTCATAAGTAAAGGATTCTAATCAAGATCTGACCTTTAAAAAATTTTAGGTCATCCCCACAATTGCCCCAGTGAAATGCCTTTGGTGGCTGCTTAGACAAGCAGTTATTGGTATTTGCTTGATTTGTGTGCCAGCTAAAGGTCAAACAGTGAAAGTAGAACATACCGTGCTTAAACTAGATTGTCTTTCAACAATACATGACACACATGATCTATCAGCATGCCTCAGCAACTTGAGTCAGGCAGTCCGAAGTACAAATGTAAACATCCACAGATAAACCAGAAAGTAAATGGTGTTAACTAATCGGTTTAGTTGTTGAACAATACAGGGGCATATCTGAGACATTAACCTAAACATTATATTTTTTGGTTATAAAAAAAAAATACATGGTCACAATATATATTTTATATGTTTTATGTTAAAAACCATCTTGTTACCTTGCCTGTCACCTTGAACTGCACTTTGAACATTTGATTTTGTTTTATGCCACCCAGCTTCAGGAGCAGTGGAGTGTCTTCATGGCAGTTCGTCGAGGACACTTTAGGTACTTGAAAGTAAGTATAAAATCCCAACTTCCATGTTTGAAACTGTGTCACAGCATGACCTCGTCAACCGAATGTGAACTGTGTGTCATCAGATATTTTGGGTGTTGAGTTGGTTGACAAAGGCTCAGATGCTTGATCCCAGGCGTAATGTAGCAGCTGTAACTGCACAAGTTAGGGCATTTAGCTGTTGCAAGGTTTGCACATTTTACCTCATCACACACTGTGTGTGTGTGTGTGTGTGTGTGTGTGTGTGTGTGTGTCATCCATTTTCTTATTTAATCGGAGTGGACTGCAAAACTAAGAATTTCATTGTATGGATAACCTGCTCGTCTTTGCACATGACAAAAAAAGCTTTGAATCGGTGAAGTTTCACTTCCAGCTAAAAACATGACATTAGTGATAAAATTGTATTAAAGATGATATAACTGTACACAGTGAGAGCTCTGAATTCCTGGAGCTAATGATTTCATATTCTCCAAAACTGAGATGCATTGAGAGGAATCAGAGAAAAGCACACATGCCAGCTCCCACCAGCTTTGTCCATGCTTACTGGTTTATTACAGGACTCTCATTCATCCTCTTCTCTCAGGCCATCTTACCCCATCAGAATACCCAATCACAACCCCTCTCCTGCGTGAATGGGTCTCTGTCAGGTTGACCACTGAACTGCTTCCCTTTAAAGACCTGATTCTATTTCAGTCACTGGCAACTCTGTTCTGGTTGCTGTTGAATGTTGTTAGGAGAAGCTCTGCGCGTGGGGGNGGAGGGGGCAATTTAAATTGTATAAATTTAAGACCCTTTCAGAGCTGTTAACAGACCAGACCACAGACTAACATGTGACTGGGGTAATCTCAGGTTAAATGAAATATTTATCTAGTTTCTACAAAAATGGCTAGTGTGTGACCTTTATAATGCATTACATTAGTTCCCATACTTTAGATTGCTTGTGTCAATCCCAACAATGAAATCATTTGCAGGTTAAGGCCAGTCACATTATTAGTAAACTGCAATTAGTTACAAATTCTACTGCTGTTTTAGCCACCCTGCTTTTGTAGAGGATTATGTTATACCAGGTCAGGTTTTTGCTAGCACAAGGATGAGATTTGTCTGTGCTTTACAACAATGTGCTCGACTCACACTTTAACACTTGGAAGATGTTAGAATAAATAGGTGCATGTCTGTTGGGTTATTGTAGCCACTGTGCGCTGGTGTCTAAACTGTGTCTGTGGTGTAATGGTTGTGGCTGAGGTGACTGAATACAGGCGAGGCCGGTGAAGCTTGGAGAGTAGAGATTAAAGAAATGCTGTGGAACATCAATTGTTATGTTGATTTTTCTTTATGCTTCTGGCTGAGGCTAGCCATGCTTATATAAGGGACAGGATTTGATGTAGGATTGGAGAATGTATGGAAATGGTGTTAATCTGTCTTTTTGCTGGTTTTAATTTCTTTCCTCGCTGTTTCTGTTTATGATTATGTATGATATAAGAAAGAATAAGTGCTGTAGGTACGTAGTAACTCAAAACGGTCCTGTTTCCCCGGTGCTTATTGTGCTTTGTGCTTTTTGCCTCATCTGGCCAACATGCAGGAGGTGTATGACATGTCGAACGGTTATGAAGATCACATGGGAGGGGAGGAGGACAAGGACGCCAAAACCAACCTGATAGTGAACTACCTGCCTCAGAGCATGACGCAGGACGAGCTGCGGAGCCTCTTCAGCAGCATCGGAGAGGTGGAGTCCGCCAAGCTCATTCGAGATAAAGTTGCAGGTATGTTACGCTCAGGAATATTAATGCCCGTGGTAGATGGAAGAAAGGCTTAAGATACAGTTAGTGAGAAGAACCTATGAATATATCAATGGCGGAACAGCTTGTAACCGGCTGAATTTGACTTTTTTTTTTTCCCCTAAGGGTTGGCCAGTAAGTTTGTATTAGTTTTCTTTGACAAGTGTTCTTATGATCAGTTTTTTATTTTAAAGAGAGCCCATCAAAATTCTTCTATTCGGAATTAGTTTTCTCAAATCCGCCGCCATGCACTTGTTTTATTTATTCCAACCAGTCCAACCCTGTTTAACTGAAGTCAATTTCTTTGTTTATTTGTTTGTTCCGACTAGCATGCAATGTTAAGCTTTGTTTTTGTTTTTAAATATTTGTTTGCAGATTTTTTTTAAACTATACAACGTTTTTTTGTTTTATTTTATTGTTTTCCTTTTTTTTTTCTCTAGGCCACAGTTTAGGGTACGGATTTGTTAACTATCTTAACCCTAGTGATGCAGACAGAGCTATCAGTACACTGAATGGACTAAGGCTACAGTCCAAAACTATCAAGGTAACGTGCAATAAGGTGTTCTACAATTCTCAAACCAAAGATGTTATGTCATGTAACTCTCCTGTGGCTCCTGTGCTCTCCGCTAACTAGCTAGTACATATCAACCCAAGGAAGCGATACTGCTTATTAAAGCTCACTTACTGCCCTATCTGACATGTCTGAGTTTAACTTTCATTTTACTGATTTTATTTGATGCGTTCTGTGAGATGCACTGTAAATATAATGCAGTCCTAAGAATACATTTTTGAATCAGTTTGGTTTTATTTATTTTCTTGTTGCTATAATCTCATGTGCTTCTGGCGAGCCTCATTTTCGCTCAGGCTGAACTCTTAATGCCACTCAGGCGACAGTTAGCTTGTAAGAATAACAGCTACAGGTCATTTTATTCGCTTTTCTTTTATCTGTTTTGCTTTTACAGAGGCTATAAGTGACTATTTTTTTGAAACACATAGAAGAGGATTGCTGTTCAGTTTCGGACGACTTTAAACACATCAAAGAATTTGTCAAAAATGCCAAATTTTTGATTTATTTAGCACTCATTGCAAGATTATTAAATTTAAGAGTTTTTTTTTTTTCCTTTTTTTTTGTGTGTATCAGCAGTATTGTAATGATGCTTTTGTTGCTTCCTGTTGCCAGGTGTCGTATGCACGCCCCAGCTCTGACACCATCAAGGATGCCAACCTGTATATCAGTGGCCTGCCCAAGACCATGACCCAGAAGGATGTGGAGGACATGTTTTCCCGTTACGGCCACATCATTAACTCCCGTGTGCTTGTTGACCAGACAACAGGTACGACAGATTATTGATGCGCTTTATTTCCCTTTGAGCAGTCGATAAAATCTTTGATTGGCAAATTATATCACTTGAACTGATGTGTATTGAAATGAGCAAAATTTGTATCGCTGCATAAATCAGTCTGTTTTCAAACTTTGTCCCCACTGACCTCTGCACACCTTCTGATCTTCAGCTAATCAAACGAAAGATGAACCTAGCATCAAGAAGGCTTCTGACTGGCTACTCTTTCTTATCTAGGTTTATCCCGCGGGGTGGCATTTATCCGGTTTGACAAGCGGTCAGAAGCAGATGATGCTGTCAAAAACCTGAATGGCCAAAAGCCACCTGGAGCTGCTGAGCCAATAACGGTGAAGTTTGCTGCCAATCCAAACCAGGCGAAGAGCACCCAGCTCATATCCCAGCTCTACCACAACCAGTCCAGACGCTTTGGCGGGCCCGTTCACCACCAGGCACAGAGGTTCAGGTGAGAGAAGTTGTGAATGTGCACATATTTATGAATCGATGATGATTTAGAAGTCACTAATTAGTCTTTTCTCAATGCAAGGTTCTCCCCCATGGGTGTTGATCACATGAGTGGCATGGGAGGCGTCAGTGTCCCCGGGAACTCCACGTCCGGCTGGTGCATCTTCATCTACAACCTGGGCCAGGATGCAGATGAGAGCATCCTCTGGCAGATGTTCGGCCCCTTCGGCGCCGTGACCAACGTCAAGGTGATCCGAGACTTCAACAGTAACAAGTGCAAAGGCTTCGGCTTCGTTACCATGACAAACTACGAGGAGGCGGCCATGGCCATCGCCAGCCTCAATGGCTACCGGCTTGGAGACAAGATCCTGCAAGTGTCCTTTAAGACCAGCAAGGGGCACAAGTAGAGAGAGCTGGACAATCAGGTGCAGGAGAGGGAGGGAGAGAGAGAGGGAGAGAGGGATGAGCCAGGTGCCAGGCTGGAAGGGGGCGAAGTCTGGCACAATAATGTGGTTTTTAGTGTATTCTGGTTCTAAGAAGTTACTCTTTGTATTTGTCTAAAAGAGTGTCTAGACATCATTGTTTTTTTTTCTTCTTTTGCTTTATTTCCTTTTTTCTTTCATCGTTCTACTCATGCGTGAGAGTTGAGGACACTCGGTAGTTTTAATTTAATTTTAGGGAGGCTGTGGATAGGGCAGAAATCTCAAGATATTCTGACCAATTTTTGAAAATTGATTTCTTATAAGGCAAAAATGTTGTCTTTATGTGTTGCATGTACAAATAGAGTCACTAGGGACTAAATACAATAGTTGGGCCAGCACTGCGTTGGTGTCAAAGTGTCAGATACTTCAGTTTGTGGTCTAAAGAATGCAAAGAACAATATCTTGCTTGCAGGCAGTGGCTGTTTTGCTGTGAAAAGCAGCGCTGTGTCCTGGACCCTGGTCCTACGTAGGAATAGATGCCTTAAATTATCATCCAACAGACACTCACAGTCTCAAACTAAGAGCAAAGCACTTTTAACCAGCCTTTTTTAGGTTACTATCAATATCGGTCTTTATGGTGTTGACCTATGATTCTGTCTACCCCTCATCCAAAGTTAACAGTTGTAAACAAGTCAGGCTCTGGAAGGAAGATGTTTTTGTTTTGTTCCCTGTATGGTTTGTATTTTTATAGGTTTATTTCAGTCCTGTTGAAAGTGATCCCCCAGTCAGTAGTGGATTAAGATGGACCAAAGATGGGGAGAGTTTTGATTCTATTACCCGGTTGAGTAGTCTTTCCAGAAAGTACACATTTTGAGTTTTTTTGTTTTGTTTTGAAGAGGTACTAAGATTTGATCACAGGCTAATTAAGAACATCGCCAGTTTCCTGTTCTGTCTTTTTTTTTTTTCCTCTTTAATTTCCTTTTGATTGAAATTTTTTTCTCTGGAGACTTAGGTTTATATTTGTTAAGTTACAAGCTTGTTTTAACAAATGCTTATCTCAAGTTTTGGAGAAATTAATGGCCTTTGTTGATTCAGTTTCCGGTTTGCTTTATTTTCCTTCCTTTCTTTTTGTTTCTGTTGTTTTGATTTCAATATAAACCATTAAATTTTCTTTTGTTTTGCCGAAAGTTTTGTTTGGTTTGTTTCTTTTGTTATTTATGTTCAGATTTAGTAACTTTTTGTTATTTTTCTAGCACTAGGGCTTTACCTTTGACCAGATATTTGGGTTTATCTAATTTTTAGGATAACTCAGGTAAATAGAGCACCCACCTGAGAGATATTCTGTTTTCTGACTAAACAGACACGCTGTGAGCTGTCTAAATGCTTGAAAGACCAACTCTATATGAACCACTTACAGGAGAGGTAAGGTTAACTTAGGAGGGAAGTCAGTGTCCAGGAAGTATTTCTGAACATTTCTGAAATAACCTAAGATTAATTGATGACTATAGTTATTATTAAATGAAAACTGTTTCTTCTTTTTTTTTCTTTTTTTAGAGTTTCCAGTTGTTTTAAACTGTTATGAGTTGATTGTCAGAGTTTTTTCCATCATCTGGCTCAGTAAATCTACATCTTGAAATATCCATTTGCCAAGGGAGGGTGACTAATTTTGGTTTGTCTGCTCTTGATTGGTTATCCCAAGTGAGGCTGAAAGTGTTTGACAATTAATTTCAATGCTTTTCGACCCAAACAGTTGTTTTGATATGGTCCAGTGGTAATTCAATTTCAGCGAATAAGATTTGTCTATAGATTAATTTTAACTCACTTGCTTTAAATGACACATCCACACCAGTCCATTTAGAAAAATAGCATGTCACAGCTCCCTATTTATTTTCTACTGATGAAATTATTGTGTTTACTTTGTTTGAAAGGTGCATGAAAGGCTGATTCTAAATTCCTGACTACAAATAAAACAATGGAACCACTATAGGGACTACATGTGGCCACTTTTAGGATTTCATTTCTAAACATAGTTGCTTTTTTAGCAATAATTCCCATGACTCTTTACTGGCATCAATGCCGTTAAACTCTTTGCCCATTACAAGCTTCAAATTTAGGTCTTAAGTGCATTTTTTTGTTGAGCAATTCCATGTTATTTCCTGTGCAATATTTCATGACTTACTGAAAGCAGGTAAGAGAATGTTTTGGTCTTTTGATTCATCCTTTTTGAAGTTTTTTTCTATTGACGTTATGTTACTGCTCACAAATTTCTTATCAAAAGCAGTTGGAGTTGCATGAAAGATGCAAATGATGTATTTGCATCAGAGGAGGCAAGAATAATTTATTGGACAATGTATGTGATTATAGTTGTTACTTATTGGAGTGTTGGATTTTGTTTGTTTTTCTTAATGGATGCCAAGTTGATGTCCATTAAACTGTCTTCAAACATTGGATCATTTCAATTAAAACACAGTGGCTTTTTGAAACAGAAAGAACAATGTCTTTTTAGAAGTTTGTTGTTTAACTAGTGGTTTACTTGCCAAATGGAATGACTGATGTCGGAATTTGTTTTTGTCTCAGCAATTTAAGGGCACTACGCTCTTATTTCACTTGCGTTTTGTTTATGCGTGTTAAAGTAGAGCCACAAATTTATCACAAAACACAAGCACAATCTGGAAACACAACAGCAGTGGTGACTTATTGGCTCAGTCTGTCCACACGGACTGGGGTTTGTATCATCTGAGACCAGATGGGGAAACATGCTTGCATAAGATTCAAGGTTAGGAGTTGTACTGGACTACACAGAATTGACAGGGTTTACCAACGTTTGTCCACCCCATTTATATGGTGTAATCCAATATGTCTCCACAGAGCTAATCAACATTTCCAACACTGTCAATAAAACAAGCATAAACCTCACAAAAAAATTATTGCAGGGCTTTTGTACTGCATTAGTTTAGTAAATCACAGTATAAAGGACTGACAAATGCTGCCAATAGCATGAAAACTAATAGATAAGAACCTTTGTAGTAGCATCTGCAATTGTCTAGTTTCATGAACACTCATTCTCTTTCTATGCAGGTTATAGGCTGTTCAAGGGTTTAAGGGGCTAGAACATATCCCAGCATGCACTGGGAAATCAGGCCAAGACACACAACCGCATTTACACTCATTCACATTTGTGCTCCTGTGTGTGTGTGTGTGTGTGTGTGTGTGTTGGGGTGGGGGTGGGGTGGGAGGGAATCAATGCAGACATGTCAACTCCACACACACGCCTCAGCCAGCCTGGTCAGGTTTGAACCCAGGACATCACTGACTATGCTTCTAACTAATAATAAAATCAGTTATTTGCAGTGCTTTCAATTCAACTGGGGGTTTATTAGAAAATTTCAACAAAAGAGAAGAAAATATGAACAGTGATGTCACAAAAAAAAAAAAAAAAAANAAAAAAAAAAAAAAAAAAACAGTATAAAAGCACATGATCATTTTGAGCAAGACTAAACTCAAATTCACCTTAATGGAAACTCACTAGTTAACACTAATTTCCCTCCAATTTACCATTACAACATATTATTCTGGCTGTAGTTGCATTAAAAAATTGTGCGATTGCTGAGTGATTTATGTTTGTTTTTTTTTCTTGTTTTGTTTAATTCACTGCATTTTCTCACAAAACCCACTCAGTCAGGTCCTGCAGTCATGCATGAAAACACATCAAGTAATGAAGGTTTCTGGTTTGAAATAAACACAAGCAAAGTAAATTTAAGACCTGAAACTCAAACAGTACATTTAGGTTGCAAATCCACAACTCTTGGTGTTTGTCAGTTACATTCTCTAACCCAATGAAAGGTTTTGGCTCTTAGATGATCCCTTGAGTCATGACAGGTGAATGTATGTGCTGTAGGGGGCAGCGCTCTCTGCTGTTAATGTTGTAAAAGCGTCTCAGACTTGGTAGAGGTTGTAACACGGTATGGATCTCTCCAGCACGTTGTCTCCATCCACCTCATATACACAATCACAGCGCTGGGTGATAAGCGGTGCCTCGGATGGTGCCACACTCTGATTGCTAAAGGAGATTATAGTGTCTCTCTGTGGGAAAGACACCAATAGTTAGTTCAGGCAGTTATACATGAAACAACCAAAAGTCAAGGTTCGTACATCAAAGCAGGGTTAAGAATCATGGCTGCACAGAGAAAAATGTCCCCTGGAATTTCATAAAACACAGAGGAACTAAAAAAGAAGTGATTAACAGTACTCGTTTCACACTGTTCACTTTTTACTTTGTGAAAATCACTACAATTTCAGCAGGTGATTTATTGTTTTAACTTACAACCAATCTAGCCAGTTTTGCTTTAGATTAAAACATTAAAAATTGGGGCAATGGTCATCTAGAGGTAAGAGAAGCTAACTTGTGACTGAAAGGTTGCTGGTTTGGTCCCCAGACTGGCAGATTTCTCCTTCCATTGTGGGGATCTGGTGTGAGGTGAATAAATATCAGACTCCCACATTACCACCATTGAGGTGCCCTTGAGCAAGGTGCCTAATCCCAAACTGTTGTGGGGCTGCTTAGGGGCCAGCAAAGAAGCATGTGGTTGTACTAGGCAGGTTCCAGCCGTGAATGTGTATGAGTATGTGAGCAGGGCATTCATGCAACAGAGCATCAGTGCTCAGTGGACCTAACCTGAATAAATAAAAATTTAAAATTATTTTTTAAAGTTTTAAAAAATTTGAAAAAATGGTGTGAGTTTGTTAAGTATATTTTTTATTTTAGTCAATACTGTAAAGATGGACCAAAAATTTGGAACAAAAATCAACAGGGCTCTCTTTTTTATTTCCAAAAATGAGCGTTGTCTTGGTATGTGGGTTTAATGTAATAATGTTGATGTAAAGAAACTATTTTGGTCAAGAGACCTTTGCTAGTACACAGGTTCCTTGAGTTATCTCACACCAAAATGACCAAAATGCCCCAAAATGTCAAATCAATTGACCAAAAAAAAAAAAAAAAAAAAAAATCCATTTATGTATTAAAAACCAGCATTTCAAGTGCCATGATTTATAGGAACCAACACATAAATAAAATATATGAAAAACATATCCAACCTCTCTCTCCTTACCCGTTTGGGGCCTCCTCCATTACTGGCTGCAGTGGCGTTAGCAGAAGTACCACCTGCTTTCTCAAAGTCCTTTCTACATAGGTGAGCCATGATCCCTGCTGCAAAGCCATCACCAAGAACATTGATCATTGTCCGGAAACGATCACTGAGAATCGGATGGAGAAAATAAGTACATAAACACAACACTCCAAAGCTGTGCACAAAGTTGTAGTTAACTACTAATGCGATTGTAGAATGTAAAGTTGTAATGGGACTCACAGAACCCAGTCAATGGCCACAATTAGGGAGATGTCAGCAGGAGGTAATCCCACAGAGGTCAGGACAATCACCATGGTAACCAGACCCGCTTGAGGTATCCCTGCTGCGCCAATACTAGCTGCTGTTGCTGTTATACTGATGAAAAATGGCTGGTGTTAGGGATGTAAAAGATAATCAGTTCTTTACACAATTTCATCATGTCATCATGTCAGCAGAGCAGGGAGAGCAAGCGAGTAGAAGAAAAACGCAGTTTATTCTCACCTAATAGTCACCAGCTGGCCAAAGTCCAGGTCATACTCGTTAACCTGAGCGATAAAGATGGCTGCCACAGCCTCATACAGGGCTGTCCCATCCATGTTAATGGTAGCTCCCACCGGCAGCACAAAGCGAGCGATCTGCCTGTCCAGTCCACAGTTCTCCAAAAGACACTTCATGGTGACAGGCAAAGTGGCTGAGCTGCAGAGGAAGAGATGGACCCATAAATCAATTTTGAATAAAAATTATTTTTGTAATTTTCTGGCTTGAGTATTGGCACACAATCTTTCCTGGTTGCACTACAAACATTCCAAAATGATCCCTACTGACCTGGATGAGGTGGCCAGTGCGATGACAAGAGCCTGCAGTAGCCCTCTGATATAGGTGAAGGGGTTTTTGTGAGTGAAGAAGGAAAAGAATAGAGGCAGCAGGATAAGGCCATGTACAAACAGACCAGACAGGACCGTCATGAAGTACATGCCCAGCTTCTCCCCCAGATGAGCCGGGTCGTGCATATCCAGAATCTTCCCTGCCACCAGAAACACAATGCCGAAGGGGAAATACCTAAAGAGAAGAGAAGAGGTCATACTTTACCCTATAACATCAGCTCTATTTTTCTTATGCCATCCATGAGGTTATTTAGCACTGAGCAGCCTGTAATCTCATGTGAGTGCCTCCTTTCATGCACATGTAATCTAACAGATCACTCATCCTGCAGTCATATAATCAGCTCACACAGAGAACAGTTGAGACGACACTAATTACTCTTCGCTGAATTGCTGTGTGACATTATTTTTAGATATAATCTGACTGATCTCTGTAAACTGTGTGGTGTTTCCAGTTTTGGCAGAATATTTTACAGAAGGGAGTGCAAGCTTATCACATAGCTGCATTAATGATCTTCATGACACACTCGTTGATGCACTGACACACGTTGACTAGTGGCGCTCCACATTCTCCCATCTTTCCCAACAGCAGACCTGCACAGGAAAACAGAATTAGCCTCAATTTATGTCCTGTTTGTTGGTGTCTGTGTGCTTAAATGTGTGTAAGGGGGTAAATGTAAGTTACATTCATGTGTATTATGTAATTATATTTGTGTGTCTTACCCATGGCGGCTGAAAAGATGACAATCCCCAGGACGTTCATGCCCTTGCTGCTGCTGGGGACAATCTTATACTTGATGTCAGGAGCAGGGGTGATCTCCAGGAAGACTGGGTGGCCCAGTTTAGGGTTGTGATAATCGGGCATGACATACACATAGTTGGCCTGAGATTCTTTTATATTGGAGTTCTGCACAATAGGCACCAGCTCTGTTTTGTACTGAGATGGGACAAAAGGGAACAACCATAAAAGTTGGTTAATAATTGCAAATTAATGCCTGAATTAATCATGGAATACATTATGACCCACAGATAATGAGTTTAATCTCAAACATTTTATTATCACTTTGGGATCTGAAAAGCTTTCAAGTTTTATAATTTCATTCACTAACCTGCTGAAAAGTTACTTCTATAAGGTTTGATGGGATCATGTTCCTATAAAAGACAGAAAAAATGTACTGGATCATATCTGTGGTGTAATATAAAATCAAAACTACAGATTTGTTGCTTTCCTTTGTATAAAACACATAAACAGCCTGGGCAAATATCAAAGGGGCAAATACTAAAGAGGATTTATCTTATCTTTTCAATTCTATTTTGAAACCTTTGCAATGATTCAATGTGCAAAGAAGCACATTGATCCAGTTCTACTGTCCCTTGCAGCATGTCCATGCACACTGAATGAAAACAGGCCATTTTATTTATTTATTTATTTATTTATTTATTTATTTATTTTTACATAATATCTTTTTGAGGCCCCTACCAAAAAGCTCTGTTGTCTGTTCATTAGCAATGCTACACTGTGGACAGGTTGAAGTTGTTGGTTTTTTTTTTTTTAAAAGGCCTAAAGCATGCTTCTAATTTTAATTCACCTTAATTCAAGTTAACAAATTAAAGTTTATGACAACACTTCCTTTTATTGGTTGTGAGAGCTGTTCGGTTCCAACTTCAGTTGGTCTCTTGCTCTCGTCCCCTTGCTCAGGAGCAGAAGGGCTCAATTCTTGCATGTTACCGATTTCATCGCTGAAGAGAAGACATCAAGGGAAGACAACGTGCTATTGTGGAACCGAATGCAACCCTTATACTTTGTGGGTGGGGCTAATCTAGGTATGTCAAATGCTGATGCCAACATGTTGGGTTAACCTTTTTAAAAGGGATTAATCAAAAACTAGATGTTCAGTTCATCTCAGGACCTGTGGGTTTGTGTTACTGGATGCACTTTTTTTTTTTTTTTTTNTTTTTTTTTTTTTTTTTGGCATGAACCTATAGTTTTGTGTTAATGTTCAAAAAAGTAACCTAATAAAGACCAACCAGATCTGTTAAATTTTCACACTCCGCAAATAAACATAAGAGACGTGTGTTAACAAGGTGGGTTGATGCAGGAAGCTCTTAGAATCTATATCTGTACAATGGTACTGACGCACACAAACACGGAAGAGCACAGCAAGACACAGCTGACCCTTGGCTCACAGAGAACAGACACAGTCTAATTTTAGGCAAGTATTATTGGACCTGTGACATGAAGGCCCTGCAGTAAGCCTGCGCGCGCACACACACACACACACACACACACACACNCACACACACACACGCACACACACACGCACCTAGACACTGCAACGTTAGAAAGCCTAACAGCACACAAAGACCTTTTAAGAAAGTGCAGGCTTAGCAGATAGCATTAACTGACTCCTTATTCTTAGGCTGCCTACTGTGTAGGAGTGACGCTGCAACTATTTGGCATGCACTTTTTTCTTCACCTTTTCTTTTGAAGATTCAGTGCAGAAAGTGATCAGAGGACTGGTTTTCTTTTATTTGTTTCAGATTGTTTTAACTGACTATAATTTGTTGAAATTTTATTTGATTTACCATATTTTTTCTCTGTTCTTCATTTTATGCTTAACACATTAAGAGAATTGTGTTTTTACTTGGGATTCACAAAACAATGGAATGAAACATAAAAAAGCACATATTTAGGAGTCTTTATAGAATGATGGTTAATGATGATGGTTAATTCAGTCTTCCACTTGCTTTGATGTGAAAGGTATTATGTCAGCACACCGGATCAAACTGATCCCTTAAGGAGCTTCCTGTTAGAGAGGACAGTGGGATCTACACCGCATATAATTGGTTGTTACTGGTTTTCATGGATTTAAATCCTCATTGAAAACAACACTAATAAGCCAGAGAAAAAAAATCAAGAATGTAAAATGCAGAAAATTTGATTATCAGAAAAGTCTGACTGGACTATTTTTGTTTATCGTGTTTTAACAATAGACATATAATCTGTTCATCATCTGTTCCTCATTCAATTAAATTTGAAATTGAATATAAATTAGATGTCAGCTATACAGAGTACCTCATAGTTGCTTCATTACGGTGGATGTACTGTATGATGAACCCTGATTCACTCTGTATATTTAGGAAGATGCTTGTTCATTAGTTCTTGTGTGTGAATTTCTACCTGATCAGGTCCAGCAGAGCATCAGCAGAGGTCATGACAGGCCCTGAACTGGCGTGATGCCCTTCCTTCTCTGAGCCTGTTCCCGGGTGGATAATGAGCACCAGCACGATTCCAACAATGACAGCGATGAAGGTTGTCCACAGGTAGTAGGTGATGGTAAGGACTCCAAGCCGACCGCTAGCCTTGGTGTCCATGGCTGACAAGCCTGACATGAGACTGGATGGGACGAGCAAGGGATATGTGTTGGATGGTAATCCATTCAATTGATAAGTTGTTAGATTTGGCTAGTATTCTGTAAAATCAGTAATTCTGACTCGTTCATCAGTCAGGAATCCTGCTTTGTTTGATACTCTGACACTTCATATGCTTCAATCAATGCAGATTGAGCATGGAGTCAGGGTAATTCATCAATTATGAAGGACTGCCTGCCAGTTTACTGGTCTAAGGTACATCTTGGCTGATGAGTTTGGAGGTGGTTTCATTTGTTTTTGTGATAATAAATTTGTATTTGGGATGTATTGAACATATGAAGCCTGAGACTGGCGCAATGTATTGCTAAAATAGTTTGTGTTTTTACAGACATAGCAGTATTGTTTTTGGTAACCTGAATGTGTCTTTGATGAACATATGTGATTCTTGTTTTTAATGGAACATTTTGTGGTTGATAAAGTCCATATTGCCTCTCAGGTGGCAATAAAATAGCATTTTAAATATTTTCATAACAACTTAAAAACCAGCAGCATTTTCTGTTATTGTATTTTGTGTTTCTTTCAATTACACAAAAGTGAGGATTGTTGTTTTACCTGGAGGTGATGAGGGGCAGAATCAACATCTTTAGCATCCTCATCAGCAGTTCACCAGGGAAGAAGAAGTAGATCTTAGCCTGTGAAACAGAAACAAAAGCTATGGAAAGAACACTGGACTGAAATGACAACTGAAAATACTGCAAAACACTCAAATTTCTTTATCACACATATTAGAATATATATACTATAGAGTACAATTTTTCACCATTTCTGAACTTTAGCAGGCTCCTTTTTGATGCCTTCACTTCCACTTTATACCTGACATTCTGCTTCATCGAGGCTGGCTGGCTTTAACTTGAGTTTATCACTGTCAGTCCTACCTGAATCTTGTCTTAACTTCATTATTTAAACATGATAGAAGATTGTAAGTCCCATTTTTAAAGCCTGGACCACCCATCCACCCACCCATCCATCTGTCCATCCGTTCATCCATACCTGTGTGGACAAATTAAGCGATCTGAGGAGAAATCCAAGCACACAGCCCGTCACCACAGCAAAGACCGATAGTGTCAGCAGTCCATTCTTTTTGCAGTAGTCCTTCACATAGTTCCTGACTTTTAATGAAACCACATTCTGAAACAACTTCTCCGACCACCCCATCCTGATTCTGGCTTGTTCAGTATCCCAGAAGTCTGGGATGCCTGCCTAGTGTTATCCAGTGACTCTCCAGGTGGGTGAGGTAGACAGTACGTATTCCACAAGATCCAAGCAAGTAAATCTGATCAAACGTCAGTCCAGTCTCACACTGAAGAGCTCATCTAGTCTAAGAGAGGAAGTGTTGACTAATTGATTCCTGGTAAAAGGATTATCTTTCTCCCATGCTATCAGAGGCTCCTCCAAAGACACCCAGGCTTAAGAGTCCTGACATCAGCACAGATTAACATGAGTTATTGCTACCTGCCTCTAAGTAATTCCATTCACAAGATACTGTTGGTGTTTTCACTTAAACCTCTACAAGCTCTTATGACCAGTCATCAAATTAGTTCTCATTCATTTGAACATCATAGCATAGGTCATAGGTCATAGCAACACCAAACATGACCAACATGTCACATATTCTCAGTTTGATTTATTTTTTGGGTTTGATGTCTATTCTACTTATGCTTACAGTTATATCAACATTTGTTAAAAGGAGTTCTGTTTGTTTTCCAAATGGGTCAACAAAATAACTTATTCTGATTTTAAATGAATTGATTTATAATCCAATAATCTACGTAGGTCTGTTACTTGAAGTAAGCATATGTCGATGCCCATTTCAGTCAAATTATGGTGTTTACATGATGTCTGGAAAAAAAAAAAACTTTTTATTGCCTTAAACGGATGTAAACATACTGAAGGTTGGGTGCTGCTTTAGGTGCATTGGGCTTGAATTTTTTTAACCAGAGGAGGTCAATGAAACAATGCTTTTCAGCTTGGTGATCAGTTACGCTTTAATGCCTTATTGCTAGTGAAAACAATCTGCTTTTATTAGAAATATTTCAAATATTACCTGCCATATTTGTTGCTTTCTAAGTACTACAGTAATGCTTGATTTCACATGTATACATGTGGAGCTGTACTGTGCAGGAGTACACCAGCATCAGCCATCAGTATTTACACAGTTTTTTATCCTTTGGCCTTGCTGTGTGATGTCAGCTCTGCTGTAAAGGCTCAGGGCACTTAGAAGTGTTAAAGTCCTTTTAACTGACCTCTTTGCCCTTCAGACACTTTCAAATGAACTTGTACTTAGCTTGAACTTAAGCTGACAGGTCGTTGAGGTGAAAGTGTTGGTGCTGTGTCATCTGCAAACCAATATACTGTATGTTCTTGTTCTTATCCATGCAGAAATAAATTCTTTTAAACTACCACATAGGGAGGATTTACATATATTTGTTTATGGTTGTATGATAAATTAATGTTAATAAGGAATTACAAAATGTCAACAACCAATTGAACTGTTAAGAGGACTCATAAACTGCAATAACGATCAGCTGAACAGTTATCTGTCTTTTCCAGTGCTTGTAGTTTTCATGCCGTGTTAATTCTGGGGTGGACCTACGTCTGTTGACATCACAGCTTCCATGTCGACCTGGGAACAGATCCAAACTTGGCTCTCTTCTGACAACGTCACCTTTAGCCAATCCAATAACCTTTAATCCCTGCCTTGAGTGATGTACTGGACAGACGCACACACACACACACACACACACACACACACACACACACACACACACACTGTACAGATACACATTCCCACACGTGTACTGTACACACAAATATATTTTGTCTTCTGTATCTGGGAAGATTTTTTTGTCATATGCTAATTCTATCTATCTATCTATCTATCTATCTATCTATCTATCTATCTATCTATCTATCTATCTATCTAATCTACACCATAGGAAGCTGTTTTATGTGATCTCTTCTATTGTTCCAGGAAAAGAGAATGAATGCCAGTTCTCATTTTTATATATGGAACCCAACTTAATGTTGTAATGGTGATGACAAGAATGAGCTTTAAAATGTGGTTTAAAGAGCAGGATTTTTCTATATCCAGGATTCACAAATCTGCAGTGTGTGGATCAGACACAATAGATCATATTAATGAAACAATCTGAATTATGCATACAGTGTCAATAAATAATGTGAACTCCCACTGTCTTGATTTAGATGTTTTTCTGAAATCTATGGTAAAATATGTTGATAGGTTGGGAGGGAGAGACAAAAAACACAGTTACTTCCCTGACCTAGGCCGAAATTACACATCCTTCTCAGCTCCTCACATCTGTGGGGATGATTTGGTGAAACGCTGCTGCACACAGTGAGGCAAAACTGCCACAACTGCTTTCCACAATGAGGCTAAAGCGTCTCATTGGTGGGTGTGGGTGTGTCTGCCTGTGGAAATAAATGCAACTGTTCCTGCTACAGTTAGAATGAAGAAGCCTTTCGGATGAACAGTGAACCCTCTTCAAAGTTGTGTCCACTAAGTTTGGAAGTAAAAGCTTTTAAAGTCAAATATGTCACTTCAAAGTTTCATAATGGAAAAATGTGTGCTGCAGTACATAATTGTGTGAATGGAAGACTGTTGTGCTTGGTGAGGTTTGTGTTCAGTGGTCTGTGTCAGAGTTCCTTCTCCTTCAGCAGCTGCAATTGGTTCCTGCTGTAACAGCTCAGAGTCTCTGCAGTCTGACTGAGGAGGTTTTTGTATGACCAGAAATCACTGTGTGAACAGAGCCGCAAACTTTACGTCATTTTCACTCTGACAGTAGTAAACTGCTGCATCTTCAGCCTGAACTCCACTGATGGTCAAAGTGAAGTCAGTGCTGCTTCCACTGCCACTAAACCGAGCTGGAGTGTCTGACAGACGTGTGCTCGCATATCTTATTAGGAGTTTTGGAGCCTGACCAGATTTCTGTTGATACCAGAATATATACTCATCATTGTCGCTATCCACATAAACAGGTCTGCTCGTTTTACAGGTGATAGTAACAGTGGATCCTGGAGTAAATGTCACTAGTGGAGGCTGAGTCACAGTCACCTGACCGTTGCATCCTGCAGACAGAAACAAATCATTGATTGATGAACAGAAATCAATCAGAGAAAAGGCAGCACAGGAAGTCTGAAGTGTTGCTGAGTGAATGAACCTGTAAAGCAGCAGCAGGCCAGCGTCCAGATGAGGATGGTGATGAGAGTCATGGTGTTGCTGCTTTCTGCTGTGTTCACTGACACATCTGAGTCCTGCAGTGTTGAACTCACAGGACTATAAACCTTCTCACTTCACTGGAGGATCAGCTGATGATGCAAAGCCTCCTCTCTATGGAAATGATTTCTCTGCTCTCTACAGACTGAAGGCTTCATGGGACAAAAACCAGCAGGAAAAACAACTTTTATTTACACCATCTGATCTAATTATGGAAAATATATTTACATTAGACATACAGGTGAAAAATCACAATGCTTGGCTTAAAATGGTTGTTCAAAGTTGATAATTTCTATTTTGTTTCATCATCACACAATATCACATTCTTGTAACATTGTCTGAAATGATGCAAAATTATTAGGAAAATCTTTAATAGTTGTTACAGGAAAAGTGTTTCTCACTTCAAGAAAACTAAAGCAAGATGACAAAAAGAAAAAAAAATTACATGATTCACTGAAGAAAAACAATCAATATCAAACTGAAACTTTTGTAAATTCAATAAAATTTTTAAAGTTTGAGAGCCAAATTTACTGCTACTGAATTTAGATGGAGTTCCTGAGTTTAGCTTTGACGCTCCATTTTGAAGCCTGACCAGCTTTCTTAAGCTGAGATCAACACCACAGTCCCTCCAACACCAACAGACTTGGATTTTTCAGTCTGAGTGAGAAATGTGTTGGCAGATGACTCTGAAATAACAAGTGAAACAATTGTAGGTCTTTCTTAAAATCTGAAACAGCCTATAGCATTAACAACATCTTTGATTATTTTCCCAAGAATAGATGAATGGGGTAAGGAAAAGATTTCATTCATTAATGTATTATCTATCAATATTTGATAAATGATTCCAATTTCACACCCTGACTTAGCAAGACCAACATGATAAGAAGAGCTACTGGAAACATCATCTTGATGCAGACCATTAAAACAATTCAAATAAACTCTCACTTTAGACTTTAAACTCTTGGAAGCATTGATGCATAAAAATAATGCAAAATATTTTAACATACAGCTGTCTTTGTGAAACTGAGAGTAAGCAGTGGGGTGGAGTGAAAAAAAATCTCCTCAAGGGACTGATTAAGAAAACTCCCTGACCTTTTTTCTTTCTTTTTTGACCTCACAAAACTCCCTATAAGACTTTGTTCATAAATTGCAGCAGGATGCCCTCTGCTGGCAAATCGGATCCACTGGCATGAGATTGGTATTTGTTGAATCCCCTTCCTTGCTGTCATATACGTAATTGTGATCTCATAATGGTGCTTTACTTGTGATAGTGGGAAATCATCGGGTTTTTTTTTTTTNTTTTTTTTTTTTTTTTAGCAAGGAAACCTACCGGTAATTGTAAACCCAATTAACCTTAGTTCTTATATTTAAATTTTGGAATTAAGTTAAATTAACATTAGGTAATTGGATCGCAGTAAATGTGACATAAAGTTATATACATCATATAGATTTAGGCCACAGCAGACTATTTCGAAATAAATAAACATAAATTTATTCCTTGTTGTTTGCTTCAAGTTTGTAGATCTCTGTCAATAGCCAATATACATACTTTAAAAGTTTTAGAACATATTTAATCAGAGGACTGTTAAACTAAATCAGTAAATACAAACTTGAGCTTGGTCTGGTTACTTAATTGCACAGATCAGTAATTCATCAGATATACAATAAGCTTTTTAAAATATAGTTTAACCTTAGAAAACATAAAAGTTAAAGCTGCTTTTATATTGAAAATTTTTTTAACAATAAAATAAAATAAATTAATTGAATAAATAAATAAAATAAACTAGATCAATTCAAGTGATATTCGGAGGAGCTTTCCCTAAATTTGTGGACCTTATGTACATTTACTAAATGAGAGGAATAAACTACGCAACAGTCCGTTTCTTTTATCACCTGCTGCAATCATCGGTGATCAATGGAGATGTCTGATTGGTCGAGAGACTCCAAGTCAAGCTCCTCCTACTGCCACCGCAACCGGGCGCAGGAGCGGAGTCAGCGACAGATAGTCAGTGTGCGGCGAGCCTTAGGGCAAAGTAACAAATTATGGTTAGTAAAATAACCCTTGAACACGCTATAAATCCGTCAAACTTCGTCACTTGTGACATTCTTTTGTTTTCTCTGTGCTCTGTGTTTCCTACAGGTCGAATAAGGCCAGCAAATGCTTGACTTAAAGAACTTTATTATGGCTCAGCTGCACGAGAAGAACTTTTTAACAGACCAGCTGGCAAAGCTGGAAGAAAAAATGGGAACTAAAAGAGAATACATCGTATCGGGTAAGTTGAGGACTCGAAAGATAGAAATAAAGGTAAAAAGAAAATGCTAAGTAGCCTATTCTTTTTTAACCTAATGTACTTCCATAGGGTTTACAGTTTTGGACCTTTGTTATGTGGGTGATCCCACAGTGAGTTGGAAGCTAACGTTAGCTAAATTTGGTTCACGTAATGATTAATAAATTGGCCAGTATTATCTTAACTGCTGACTATCCGCTGCAAACCGTAACATCAGGCGTTTTTTGCTGTCAAACCAATATAACTTTTATACCACTCTAATTTATAGTGCTTTAATTTCCTGACTCATTTTATGACACTTCTCACGCTGCAATGCCAAAGTTCAACAAATTCAGGCCTTTATTCTGCATTACGAGATTAGCCACTTGGCATTTAGTTCTTATTATTGCATCTTAATGTCTTCCTAATTTCCCAGGGGACAAAAGAGACTGAATCTGATTTTCTTATTTAGAATGTTCATGTCCACCTTAAAAATGGCATACAGTCTGTACAGACCATTCCTGTTAAGACAAAGTACAGAATAAGCCAAGTATCATAATTAAAGGGGAATACAGTAAATAATGGCTTCCGTAACTTTTCATTTTGAATGAAATGTTATTTAAAATGCTTGAAGTGTGTTTTTAAATGCTCACAGGTCATGTGGGACTTAGATTGAGGTGATTTCCTTTTCTTTTTTCAGGTAAGTGCAATATACAACCATAGAACATGTTATTTTTGTATAATAAAACTTGTGTCAAATTTTCAAGTCAAGTTTTTTATTTATATAGCCCAATATTAAAGTGTCATAAAGGGCTTTACAGGCCAACAGATCAACAGTTTACAACCAAAAAAAAAAAAAAAANAAAAAAAAAAAAAAAAAGGAAAACATTAACATGTAATGGAGGGGAATAAAGCTCAATTGAAAGAGAGATCCCCTCTCCTCAAATGGCCAGGTGTGCTATCGGAGCCATAAGTAGGGAAGCAGGTAAATTTCAAAGAGACAAAAGTAAAAATGTAACAGCAGAGGAAAACAATAGATATCACAACTCAGCCATGATCCAATAACTGGATAGTCCACAGTGATGTAGTAAATCTAAGAACATTTAGTCCATTGAAAGATTCATATGAATTGTCCTCCAATTGGTACAATTTCTTCCTATTAGAAGAGTGAATTACAAGAAATTCTTTTGTTGCATTTCTTTGTTATGACCCTCTGAAAATAGCATATTGAACCTTGGTAAAACAGTGAACAGGGCGTTAACAATGCTGCTGTTGCCATTATTGCTGTGGCCCATGCTCCCGTGTTCCAAAAAGTCCCAAGAACCAGATATTCAGATCTGCTTATCACACTTAATGAATCAGACAGGTTCATAGACTTTGACAGTTTGGTTGGAGTCCAATTAGAAATACCAAGCACCGTGAGCTTTTAATAAATAAATTGTTATAACATTTAAAAGAACATCTTGTTCAAAAATGAAAAGTTAAAGTGCCTGGTTTTTTTGTTACTCAGTCAGATTGAAATTTATGAAATAGTGACCCCTACAGGACTTATGCCACTTTTAAGGTAGACCTGAAAATTCTAATAAGAAGCTAGTGGAAAAAGAAGATAGATGCAGCATGGTGACCAACAGTTGGTCCCAGGGGTATTTTTAACATACCCTGAAATATCCAGTGTGAAGCTGAGAGCTGAGATGAAGGGAGATTATAAGATGGCTGGTTATTAGCTTTAAGAGTTGTGTTTTGACACTTCTCTGCAATCAATTTGCAAGTTTATAAAGTCCATGTGCATGCTGTTTGAAGTACATTGTTTGTGTTTTCTACCACTCAGACAGTGGAAGCGTGTCAGCCTGGGTGACCTACATTCATTCCCATTGCCTGTAGGTTTCAATTGATCCAAATGGCCTAGTTCATGGTCACAGAGGATGTAACATTTGGTTTAGCTTAGTGTGTTTGACAAAAATAAATAAATGCTGCTTATTGACATTACCTTCACATATACAGCAAGAAAAAACACACACAAGATCACTGGTAGACATGGCAGCATCTACCAATAACAACTGCATACAGCTAAAACTGTATTGACTCATCCCAACTCCGTATAGCAGAGTGGAGAACCAGGTGGAGAAGCTGCACCTTCACCTGCCCTGTTTCCATATCAGTCTAGAGAAATGCAGTGAAACCTGAGTAATTGTGGGTGAATTGGAGTGATAGCACTTTCCAAAATCAAGGCCACCAGGTTATTTTTAGTTCGCATTTTGGCTGCATTGCTGCCCTGTTACAAATGTTTGCAAAGCTAATATGTTGAAAACAAATAAATGAGTTGCTGTTGACTCATTGTCATGTTATAGTTGTAAGCTGCTTTGAGTACACAGTCAGTAAAACTCCCTTATAAAGCGGTGCCTTAACCTGTCCTCTGTGTTCTGTTTAAGCTTCTCAGTTCGACACAAATTCTTGTGACACTTGTGTGATAATGTGTGAAGAGTAATGTGCTGACTGAGGTGCTTAGGCCTCAGCTCTTCTCTCAGTGCAGCTAAACTCAGTGTGAGAGGCCTCTGTTTGTTAGTTCCATAGTTTAAAACCAACATGTACCCTCACCTACTGTAACACAAGAGCATCTTTTAATACTGATTGCATGTTAAGTTAAGGGGAACTGGACATGCAGCCGAATTATAACTTCTGCAACACTATAATGAACACTGAGACATATTTCTCATTACAGGATTACCCAATTGTGTGTGACTTTTGAGTCTTTATTTAAGTTTCTTTCTTGAGAGTGACATTTTTTTAAGATTGTAAAATCTAATCTAATTTGTTTTTCTATGTACAGTGTAGATCATCAGACTGATAGTTAAAATGAAAAAGATGTGTGCTCATGAATCTGCATTCATCTCTGTGTTTCTCATCATTGAGAATTAAAGTCACCAGGCAATACTTTCCCTATGCAAAGCCAATGTTAGTGTCAGTGTCTCCCATTTCAACCAGTTCTCTCCATCAGAGAGACATGGACAGACTGGGAGCTGCATGGACATTTGAATATGAGCTGGAACAAACAAATGAGATGTAAAGAGAACACAAAAGTTTGAACAGTTTGTCTGGGTTTGGATACCTGTTTAACTTGATTATTACATTTAGGCTATTGAGATGTTTGTGAGATTTCATGCCACCATTTGAGTTTTGCATAATTTTGAATGTTCTGTGGTTTTAACTTGCATCTACTGTATGCCTGAGGAGGAGAGGAGAAAATCATTCCACCGGTTCTCATTTTTAACTTCAACCTAGATGTTTTCAATTTTGCCCATAAACAGAATTCCCACATGCACACAAATTCTGGAAATGTTAAGAAATTTTAAAGTTTCCTGGGCCTGGGTGTGTTTTGGAAAAGGTATTATCACTGAAATTTAAGAAAAATCATGCATTTTGGATGCTCAAACATTTTTTAAAACTAAGCAAGACTACCAAACTACCAAAGTGTCTGTTTATGTTAAAGACAGAATAAATTCAAGTTCTGCTCAACAGTCATAAAATGTAAAATATATTATCAGCATTTGCGGGATTAGATTATACATTATGCTGGAATATCATAGCAATTAAATTGGTTTGAAGTGAACCTTTCACACATATGCCAGAGTGACTCACATGACTGTGCTTGCTTTCTCTTCCTGTTGGATTAGTCTGTCAATGTTTGATTTTGGCTTAGTACTCCTCCTGATCCTGGAACTGTGATGTCCTGACATCCTGTTATCAAACTCTGAAAACAATGTCATACCACATGACATGAGCACTGCTTGTCATATACTGTAGCTGGGATACCTGTCATTTCTCTCCCTCTGCTGCTTTCTATTCTCTCATCAATCTCCCTCATCTTATTTTTTTTTTTTTTTTTTTTTTGTTCCTCTCCAGGTTTTCTAGGTTTTCTTGCCCTGTATCTTATGTTTGGATATGGAGCTTCACTCCTTTGCAACCTGATTGGTTTCATCTATCCAGCCTATTTCTCGTATGTATGAAGTCAGTAAATGCACAAACAATACAACATGCAGAAAAAACAAGGTATATTGTGTCAACCAAAATTACCCTTTTCTTTAATTCATAACCAAAATATTCCTTATATTTTGTAAGACTTATGAGAACATTACTTCATCTCAGTACCCATCTGTTAAAGGACCATACCACCCCATTTTGCATGTTTGAGCCTAATATATTCAATTTTCGTACATGTAAGATTACTGACAATTATTTCCCAAAGTATAAAACCATATTTCAGCTTTCCTGATATTTTGCAAAACCTCTTAATCTTTCAAAATCAAATATTCAAGCGATACACCTACCTTAAAAATCAGTGTTTCACCTGCTAATAGTTACGGCAGCCTTATGAAGTCACAGTCATTTAAATTTTTCAATAAATGCAGGTCTTCTTTTGGGACTATATTCCCCGGTGGAGACATACATTCACTCCACGCTTATTATTGTGCTTTAATGCTAAAAAAAAAAAAAAAATTTAATTCACCATTCCAGTAGTATGCTTTGGGAAATGATTGTCAGTAATCTTACTTGAATGAAAATTGAATATATTAAGCTCAAATATGCAAAATGGGTGGTAGGGTCCTTTAAGACCTGTAACTGATATACTGTGGATGAGCTGACTTTAACATCCTGAACTGAACCTGCGGTTGTGTCGCTCAGCATCAAGGCCATTGAGAGCACTGTGAAGGAGGACGACACGCAGTGGCTGACCTACTGGGTCGTCTATGGGCTCTTCAGCATCGTAGAGTTCTTCTCTGACATTTTCCTCTTTTGGTTCCCCTTCTACTATGTTGGCAAGGTAGTTTGACCCATTTTTAGCTACACAGCAAATTCATGTTTAGCATTCCAGGTTGTTTTCGTGATCTCTTAGGGCAAAAAAAGATATCAGAGTGAAAAGGAAAGACAGAATAATTTAAAGTTAGCCAGTCCAGCTTTTCTCTCAGCAGATCACCGTCTGTCAGTGCTGTTTGGATCGAATGTCTGAAATTCATTTTTCCAATAGCAGACTAGTTACCATGCTGTCTGTGTTCACCATCAACTTTATTGCTAAATTGTAAGTTAATTAATAAATGTCAGTGTGACTTGGCTAAAGAGGATGATAATTGATATAGTTTATATATTGTTTTTGCTTGTGACTTTTGCTTTTCTATGGAATGACTTTGGAACTGTCTTACTGAAAAGACCGTTAAATCTGATCAAAGTTTGTTTTTTGGGCCTTAATGTATATTCTAGCTTGCCAGCAGCGCTCTCTTCTGGACAGTTTGTGTAATGTCAAACTAGGGAAGACTGGAATGGTTTGAATGTTGCATATTTGCAGAGCAGAATGTTGCAGAATTTATGAACTCCATTACGTTGTATATTTAATAGCCGTCCTCTCCTCTGTTCTCAGTGTGTGTTCCTCATCTGGTGTATGGCTCCTGTGTCGTGGAATGGTTCTGCTGTCTTGTACAGGAATGTGGTCCGGCCTTTTTTCTTGAAACATCAGAGTGCCATGGAAGGTGTGGTCAGTGATCTGAGCTCCAAGGCTAAGAGTGTGACAGAGGCTGTCACCAAGCAGGGTGAGACATCACATCTACAATCTACAAACTTAGAGTCTTGCTCATAAAGTGAAACAGTATTATTCTCATACTCAACAAACTTATCCATTGAATCACATAAAAATATAGATCTTTTGAGTCATCTGTAGTCATAAGTTTTTTTTTCTCTTTATTTATTGCAACAGCTGTTCGTGTCCTCGAGAATGATAAGACCAAGTGAGGACCAGATGAAGCTACGTGTGTGCATGTGTGTGTGGGTAGATGGAAGAGTAACTGTATGTGTGTTTTTTCCTGTATTTCATCAGTTTGCTTCAGTTTGTTGTTGTTTATTTTCCCCCCATGACAAATGAAGATGATTGACCCTCATCATGAGACCATCGTGATAAATAAAAGCTTGTTTAGTTGCATCATTCTACTGCCATTGGTGCTGCCAGGACAATAAGTGTAGCTGTGACCTTTTTTTTAATGTCATCTCATTTTCTTTGTTGTAACTAACTGCAAACTGTATCATGTTGCATAATCCTAAAATGCTTTCATTTCCCCCTTCTCGTTTTCTTCAGCATAGGTGGAAATAAATGCTATACTGTATATTCATAGCAAAAAACTGTGATATTACACCTGCACTTTAAGCCGTTTGTGACTGTTAAGGCTGATAAAACTAAGGTTATAATATTAAATATTTAAATAGCATAATCAGACATTGTTAATCAAAACTGGAAATTTACATCTGATTAGCATCCTGGTGCTTCCTGCCTGAAAGCTTTATATTCTCATGTGCCAACCATTTAAAGTTTGAAGTAGTGGGGAGGTTCATACTGTAATGCTTTAACTGGAAGATTTCAGTCTGTTGTAATGTCTTAATTTATCTCGTAATGAAGTAATAAAAGTGGAGTCCTGATTAAAGAAAACATTGCACTTCTTTTCCTCCAGATTTCCATGTCTGCTGCATCTTGCACCTTCTGCTGCTCATAATGCATGCATTCCCCAAACAGTGTCGCTCCTTCGGAAGTGGGGAAGAGAATTTTATTTAGATTGAATTGCAGTAAACATGCACCAGGAAGTTCTGTAATGTTTTTTAATGGCATTTGGGAGAGGAGAAAATTATATTTTCCATCAAATCCCCCTGGGTTTAGCTCTCAATAACTTTGCAGCACTACTTCTTTTTCCTGATTAATGTACTTTCATCTGTAATCATTGAGATTGTGCTGAATATCTGACAAATATCAAAAACCTATTTTTAAATACAGATTTTTTTCAACATCGTTATGGTGTCATATTTCATTTTAATTTATGCTATCCATTTTTAAGATGTGACTAACCGGATAATTTGGAATTAAATTCCATACCTAACAGCATTTTATCATGCTGTCATTTTTGTAGAGTATTATACATCTCCATTTCCTCTTAATATAAGGGAAATACCGATGACACAATTTCCCTGAAACATCCATTTGAGCTTTTGACCTTTCACCCTGAAGTCTCTACCAGCATTCAGACAGCCTAACCACCCACATAATTTGCTTGAATATGTATTCAAGCTTGAAGGACTCTGAATGGAGGCCTTTTGTATTCCTGCTCTTGATGTAATGCACAGGGAAATGGTCAATGGAGACATGGCGATGGTCACACATCCCCACGGGGAGGAAGGCACCCATCTGGAAATCATCTGGACTGCTGCGAAGATTCATCTGTTGAGTGTATGTATCCCCTCAGCTACCGGTGGCCAATGGAAGCAGGGTTATTGATTTAACAAAAATGAACACAGAAACCAGTTATTGCATCTTTGCGTGTGTGTGTGTGTGTTCGTTCCAGGGACTTGTATTGACTGCCTGAAATGACTTTGGAAGACAGAAGAAAGGAGCAGAGAAGGGCGAGGACTGATTAGATGGTCGCACACACATTTTTCAGCACTTTCCTATTGCAAGCTGTATTTTTCATGAATCATCTTGCCTTGAGTTTTAAGCTCACACATCTATGCAAACTGATTTTGCATTTGTGCTGCATTATCCTGCATTCTTCTTCTTTCCTCTGCTCATAATCCCAGTGATATAATCGATGTTCTTGTAATCACTGCGTCTGCTTGGTTGATCATCCCTGCCGATTGCTCTCTTGCAGTTCTTCAGCTCACCGACAGAGGGAGACAAACAACGCTATCTGTCTGGTTGGTTAGTTGGTGAGCTCCAAACAAGGCCTGGTCTGACTTGGCTACAGGCTTTTACTTGCATTCACACTAGGCACACTCTCATGCTATGCTTGATTCATAAAATTAATTTTAAAAAACTGTTATGTACTGATCACAATGTGCACATTTATGAATTTCCTTCGGCCTCTTTTTATTGGGCTGCTTTACTTCCTTGTCATTGATCGGCTGCCCCTTAAATGTCTCTCCCTCCTGTTCTGTGGACAGATTTCTTGGAGCCATTTTCTTCGATATGTTTTATTATCTGTATAAATATTCAGTAAATGTAGTTTTATCAGTAAGCTTGGACTACTATATTATGAATCTTCCTGATCATACCCTGTCCATGGTGCTGAAACACAATGGTGACGCTGTCCATGGTGCTTAAAAGAGGTCCCATCTGACTTTACAGCCACATGACCTGCAGTAACATTTACTGATTTAAAAAAAATCATATTTGTATATATTTGCATGTTATAACATACATCTGGTTTATGCAGTACATTTAGACTTGATGTACTGTAATGTGCATTTAGCTTTTGTCCTCATTATTTATTTGGGAATTATAAGTAATTATTAATTAAAATATATTTTCTCTAGCCACAGTTTACAATGCCAAACAATTACCAATAAGTCAAAAAAAAAAAAAAAAAAAAAATCCTGACATTTGTTCTTGCAAAATTTCAGTGTAGATTTAACTAGTTTTTTATGTTTAATTTCTGCAGCTATAAGCCAAATTCAAACTGGCAGAATCCGTAAATCTCCCATGGCTCTAGAGAGATCAGGTAGCTAATGGCTGTGGTTGAAACACAGACAAAATCATTTGGAAATGAAATGGGGCTCTGCTTGGGTTACATTTTGACTGTGAATTTCATCAGTTAGGCTACTGGAATATGATTTGCTCAGAGACCATCAATATTTTTACTTTCATGTTTACTGTATATCTAAATTCAGCTCTAACTGCAAATTAAGATCAATTGGCCAAGGCATGGAGTTTTGCCATTCATATTCATATTTTTCCTCATTTTCATTTTCTTTCCTTTTTTTTTTTTTTTTTTTTTTTTTTGTGTGTGTGTGTGTGTGTGTGTGTGTGTGTGGACATTTGGTCTTATTTTGCAACCAGAATCCCACTCAGGGGAAAAGGATAATATATGTCGATGAAAGGGGAAATCAGAAACAGTCTTGCTGTTATCCAATCTCTACAAGTCTAGAAGTGAAGTAAAATAAAATTAAGTGTGGACAGAAAAGGCATAGCACCTCCCACGTCCTATCTGAGAGAGAGAGAGAGAGAGAGAGAGAGAGAGAGAGTCTGCTGTGGTGGTTGGAAATCGGACGACATGAGCTCTACATGAACCGCGTAAAATGCTTTAAGACGCTTTCGGCGTTTGTCTCATCCGTCTCGACCAAAGACAATCCTGAAGCGGAGCTATTCTTCACGTCCAGGTATGAAGATGCTCTTCATTCCCATCTTATACGGCGGTTAGATGTTGGTATTCAGTGGCGTAACTGCGCTTCATTGCCTTATTCTGGCTGTGCGCACACGATTCCCGCCTATAAACGGGACACCAAATCTTCTTTTTTCTTTATTTATGTTGCCGATTTAGATGCGTATCAGCTGCATCTCCACCAGCTCTTATCACGTCTCACAATTGCATTTGATAACCTCTGTCGTGTCAATGGTATGCAAAGCCGATGCCCGCACAGCCATATTGGCAGTCAGCAGGAGAGAGAGAGAGAGAGAGAGAGAGAGAGAGAGAGAGAGAGANTGGGGGGGGCCACCACTGCGAAATGATGGCATAGCTGCGAGATGGCGATCCTCCGGTATTTATGAATGAAACAAGCAAGAGTAGGGTGGTCTGTAATGGCGTCGCGCACCAATCTGCGGACCGACAGCCAGCCATCCTGCCAGCCCCTCCTGCCTATAGCTGAAGCATAAATGCACGTCAACATCAGACTATACGTGTGCAATATAATGACGCCAGCGTGACGCATAACTCCTGATTTCTGTGGCAAATGTCATAGTTAATCCCACATACAGTATATATCCGCCATCTGGATCTCTGTGCGTCTATCTCTTGTTTGTTGTGGGTCTGTTGTGTCATACAAAAGGACTAGTGAATCATGTAGTCCCCACCCCCAACCCCACCCCCCATGCTGTATGTGACTCAACTTCCTGTATGCATTGAAGGCTGCCAATCTGTGTGTGTGTGTGTTGGTTTCAGAGAAATGCTGCTAATAGAGGAGAGGAGGGATTCATGGCAGTAAATCCAGTGATTAAGCATCAAAGTGTGTGATTGAGCATAGTGGAGATGGATTGTTGTAGCACAGCTTGCATGTGTTGCTCAAAGAGGTGGATAAGTGAAAGTGTGAGGGAGTTTATCTGCGCTGAAATGACCACTGTGTGGTTGCATAAGAGTAGCTCAAGCTGAGAAGGACAGAAAATGCTTCTACCTAATGTAGCAAAGAAAACAGAAATGCAAGATGATGCTGGCTGTGATGGTGACATTTATGACCATGCTGATGATGTTAGATGTTAGAGTATCAGTGCTGATTATCATCATTGATGATTACGATGACAATATTGCCACATCTCCAGCAGATATTTTTAGCACTTCAGGGTGTGTTTGGCCAGATGCAGAGAAAGATGTGAATTCTGCCAAGGATGTGGCAGTGGAAGCTTAAAACACACACAGGAGCATAGTTTTCTACAACTGCAGAGTCAGATCCACCCAAAACTGGGACCTTGAGTCCAATTTGTCTCTTAAATAGCTTTTTGTGGCCAAGAAACAGGCTCCAGAGAATGAAGCACATTCATTTTTGGGACTGTTTGGGTGCAGTTTTTTCTATAAACACGACTAAATGAATTAATATCTTACACGCATCTAAGATCAAAGAGGCTTTTATTTGCTTTTTGTCCAACAAGTTGCTAAGTAATAAATTCAATCTAACAGCGCTTTTCTTCAGTGAAAGTCCATCCAATAATGTTTCATTTTCACCATTTTCATTCTGTCAGTGTCACCGTCCTTGTCAGCAGTGAGTTGGCAGTAGCCCAGAATACACAGCAATTCACTTGTGAGTTCAAGGTTACTTGCTGATATGAAGTCTGAGTGAAGAAAGTGAATAACAAAAGCTCTCTCTTACTTAAAAATGACTGTGAAGTAAGTTTTATTCAGGGATTGCACATTGTGTGAAGTAGCTGTTGTGTTGGATAGCTGCCTGGTGTGAATGTGTGAGGCAGTGTGAATGTGATCCAGTTTGTTGCTGAGGAAGAACTTGTGTCTCCATGAATAAAACGACTATTTAAAAATATGTATTATCTCAGGCTTCATTAACATTTCAGTTTCACCTTAAAAGGAAACAAAAATGTATCCTGTAATACTTCTTCCAAGATCTAGATTGGAGTGGTAGTTCTTCACCTCTTTATTCTTGCTGATAAAAATGGTTAAGTGGTGTTTCTTCATGGCATCTAAATTTATCCATCATGGCTCCTGAGCACCTCTGAGATAAATATAAAACATCCTCTTTAAAACTGGAACAGATCAATATGAAAGTGTTTGTAGTTGTTCTGATGGCATCTCCTTCTTTGAAGGGTCCATATTCTATTCATTATGCATCAGATTACGAAGCATTTCTTCTGCTTATGCATAACTAATTGAAGGTCAAGATGGCTGTTCTAGTCAATTATGCAAACTGTGACCTCTGAATTATGTTGTTTCTTTTGACATTTTGGGTAAATGTTTGCATTCATTTAATACTGTCATCACCATTCATCCTTCATCATTTGTTCATCAAATCTGAGAAAATAATTTGGTTGTAATAGTTTGAGATGCACAAACATAAATTCACTTTATCAAAATTGTACAGAGTCAGCAGTGGGATTCCCCTGTTGTTTCTGAGTTAAACCATATGCGTTGTTATCGGACCTGGATCAGCTGGTATTATAAAGAAGCTGTGTCTGATTGATCTTGCCTGTATCAATGGAGTCATTCCAAAACTCCCTACTCCGTCACCATCTGTCACTGCAGCCAGACTCCTGTAACACACTTCACCAAGCTGTAATTAGTACATCAGTCATGTTAGAGCCCATGTACTTTCTAAAAATAGGTCTTCTTTCGGGGGGGGGGGGGGGNGGGGGGATAGAGTAAAACACATTTTGAGGACAAACGAAAAGAAGATTGATTCCACCATCAAGAAACACTGAGAATTACTGGAGCTGAAAACTGAATTTCTCTGCTTTTCCGAGACCCAGCTTTGGTGCATCTCTGTTTCCCAGATTGTGAAGGTGTGGTATTAGCAAGTTCTTATGGAGAGGCCAGACGGAGAAACCCAGGGTTCCCCAGGTCAAGTTTGTACTAATATACACTCAAACACTAATTAGATGGACATCTTACATCCAGTCAGTGTAAAGCTTCTGCTGTAGCATCTAATTATGGATAGAAAGTTTGATTCCTGCTCAGGGGTTTATTGTGGGAATTAAAATATTTTTCTCTTGAACTCCTATTGAACAAGTAAAAATGAGTAGGAGTTCATCTCTAACATATTGTATTTTAATCGATGAATTTCAGAGAGACATAATGACTAGCTGCAGCATTTATTTTGTATATAAATGCTGCAGCTGGAGTAGTTTTCAAAGAGCTGAAGGCTCAAGTAATGCTGCTTATGTGTTTCTTTTTTGTTTGGTTTCTTGCTTACACATACAGTGGTAAAAATTCCTGTAATATTCTAAAAGTTATTTTCTGTTTAAACTTCACCATAATAATCAGAAATTCTAAATCTGACTGTCCAGCCTCTCGCTGTTAGACTCATACTGCTTCCTTTCTCACTCCTTCGATCTCCCTTGCCACTTTTTATGAGCAACAGCCATTCAATCTGACAAGCTATATGCTAATGAGAGAAAATACTGAGAAGCATTTGGATTGTGCAGTAAGAAAGGTGTGCTTGGTTCATTTTGTGGACTGTTTTAAAGCTATTTAAAGAGCAACTTTACCCCCTGTTTTAGCTTGACCACACCTCCTTCACATATTCAAAAAAAATGCCTTCAACTTTGAAAAAAAAAAGGGCTGGGCCACTACGCTTCATAAATATTTTACTCACCTTTTGTAGAATAATAAAGGGTTCCACCAGATGTTTCTACTGACCAAGCACAGTGCAGATAGAGCTACTGTAGGACTCCAAGTTCTCTAAATCAACAGGATGAAGAATTTCTGCAACATTTTCAGAATAGATTGACAAAAAATACTTACCATTAAAATTGTTTTTACTAGTACTTTAAAAATCAACATTTTGGAGGCATTTTCCCACCCAGAAACAACAAAATGCGTCTTCACAATCACAAAAAAAAAAAAAAAAAAAAAAAAAATCTACTCTGGGTTAAACAAGACGGCATGAGTGTCAACAGATAACTGTTACTTTTACTGTGTCTGGTTCAGCTGATACGTCCTTACCACAGTGGGGCATTAAAGTGAAGTGTGTGTGTGTATGTGTGTATTAGAGGGCTTCAGCAGCTGCATGGAGTCTTATAGTGAGACTGCTGGTGACTTAAGTCCTGGGAATTGGGTCAATGCAGATCAGGCCAGGAGCACAGAGGAGGTTAAGCTCAATGATTAGCTACTAAGCCAAGACCACAGTGCCTCAATCTCTCACACAGTTGAATGCACACCATGCAAACTCCACGACATGTGTAGGATCACTCACCATATAGACTGACACTGTTGACAACCCATAACCTCTCTCACACCCCTAACACTCCACAAACAGTTATTATGACATCTATATCCTAATGTATACAAGGCACCTATTTGAATGATATTGCACAAGGAAATGATGATAAATTTTAAGTCTGTATTTAAATGTAATTTTTTAATTTTGCATAATGCTTAATTTGCGCTTTCATGTTTGGATCAAAAAGCTAACTTGGCAATATTGTACATAGACACGAAAACATGAAAACAGATATTTTTTATGTGTCTTTAGCTGCAAATTGTTTATTTACATAATTTTAAACATTTGAGTAAAACATTAATGTGTTAAAACCTATGTCATATACATCCAACCAAACCTGCATTTTTGAGTTTCTGAAAAGCTCAAATTTTGGAGAGATGAAGTTATTGGTGGGATGTAAAATGAAAAAGTTTTTATTAGCCAAAAATAATCATCATAGATCATAAACAATGCAATCTAAAATAATAAACCACTATTTCACTAGCAGAAAAGTTCAGAATGAGGCCATAAATGAAGTGCTCATCCCTTGACTCTTTTTAAAATACTGGCACGTTAGCCACACAGCACCCTGCAGTGCATTCAGTGGAGAAAATTCACAGTTCAGTTGGATCATAAACATATTTTATAGATTTTATTCTGCTGGATATGAAAGGAAATCCTAGAGCTTGTTTCCTTTCTTTGCATCATCACCCTTAAGCAGGAACACGCATAAAGATGGAAAACAGATAGTCTTATCTGTCTTGTGTTGTTTTTTTTGTTTTTTTTGTGTTTTTTTTGTGGCAAAAAATAAGTGATATTCTTAAATTTTGACTTAATTCCAACACATCATCAAATTTTAAGATAAACACACGTGAATCCTCTTCTCCGTGAATTTTTGATTTGTGTGTTTTGGTTGCCAGTGCAAACACGGGAAAGCCACAGTGTGACTGAATATGTGAGACTGAATGAACATGTATACATGGATCTCTACAGTGTTTTCACAATGGCAAAGCCTCAGTCATGATTCATCCCTCACACACACTCAGCTGTAAAGAATAGGCCAGACATCTGCCTGACAAAGTCTGTGCAGGTTTCAGATAGGTGTGTGTGACTGTGTGTTTGCACAGCTGCACGTGTGAGTGTGTGCTATTTGTATGTAAAAGTCAGAAGAACATGGATGACAGTCAGCAAACCAGTAATCCTGACAAAATATTCCAAAACTGAAAATGAGTCAATCTTGATCACCAAATAGTCATGTGTCCGCAGCATTCCAGTATCCGAACCTCGATTCAGACCCTTTTTCTGCAAGACATCATGGGACTGCTTTGTGGGTGTCTATTTAATCAGGCTCTTGATCTGTTGAATGGCATTGTGTTTGATGTTGGTTAATGCACTTCCTTTGTGCTGCCATGTAAGTGGCCCTCTTGAGGGAAATTATGTGCATATTTTCACAAAAGGTGACATTTCCTTGCTCACTCTGTGAAATACACGAGTGGAGAAAGCCGCGTTGCATCCATTTTCTGACTGAGAGGAGAGGAGGCCTGTTGGTCTGTGTCAAAGCTTTCTCCTAATGGAGTATGGCTATGCTGCAACACATGCATTTATAGTATACCATTAATTCATGAAGAATCTGCAGCCCTGTTTCAAATCAAATGAAAGGAGAGGAGGAGAAAGAGAGACAGGTTGAGTTTAAAAGGAGTGTCATTAATCTGAGGCCTGGTGTGAAGGACGAATGTGAAACAGCAGCACCACAGTGCGTGTGTGTATATGTGTGTGCATGGATGGTACTGTATATGTGAGTGCTGTTATAGCTGGTGACAGAGGGAGGGAGGTATCTAATTTTAGTTCAGGTGAGAGAGAAGGAAAGGAGGGAGAAGAGGAAGGTTTTGATAAGCAGGATCGCTGTCACCGAGCTGAATCCCTCATCCAAAAACCAACAGGCACAGAGGCAGGATGACAGACTGACGGGACCCAGACAGACGACACCATCGATCAAAACCACAGCGGCCTTAGATTATTGATTAAACAGCATGGAGACCTGGGGAGTGAGGGAGCAGGAGACAGGAGAGGAACAGCGAGAGGAGGATGCTCAGAGAGCAGGATAAAGGAAAAGACAGCAGGTTGATGATGTTAAGATGCAGAAAAAAGATGGAGAGAAAATGAGAGAAGATAATCAGTGAAGCAAATCATAATTAAAAGCTGTGTGTGTGTGTGTGTGTGTGTGTGTGTGTGTGTGTGTGTGTGTGTGTTGATTGTCATTTTGTATTAAAAATGAACTGGCAGACAAATGTAGATAATTTAATGTTATCCATTCAAAATTTAACTTATGTAAGTGCAAGTAAAGGAGTATTTGTAGTATTTATGCTATAGCATCAAAAGTACATCCTGATTCTTGTGTTAAATTCTAAATATCCTCAAAATTAGAGATCAGGGTTTTCTCACCTAATACTGTGGAAAAACCTTGTATCTGCAAATTTGGAGATTGGAATTACCGTATATAAAAAAACTGGAAATATAGGGAAATATTTGAAGAGACAAGGTGTTTTTGGTCCTTTTTTTCAGATCACTAAAAAGATTACGTGCTGTTCCAGAGATTGATAAAATTCGCAAACCTCTTTCCCTTTTTAAAACTCCTTAGAAAATATCAAAAATGATTTGTCCTGTCTTGCTAAAACAAAGCTAAGATATGAGGTTTTAGCTTGTACAATAAATTGTGCAATAGATGTACAAGTACTTCAAAATTTTACTTAAGTACAATGGGGTGGGAACTACATGGATAAAATTTCTCAGTTTTTCCTCAATTCATTTATGCATCAATAATTTACAGTGTGATGACCATCCCTCACTATGTTTACTTTTACTTTTGATACTCAAGTAAATTCTACTATAAATACTTACCTGCACTGAAGTTAAAGTTTGAATGTGAGACTTTTGCTTGTTTAAGAATATTTTTCTGTTCTTACATTATTTTTTCTTAAGTAAAGCATTTGAGTATTCCTTCCACCCATAACTTTGAAGAGCAACAGTGCTAAGCTTCATGAGGTGTTATCCCACCATTTCTGATTCAGTCACACAAGACGGATCTTATTGCCAAGCAACATTTAGACAGATTTTTGACAGTATCTCTCACTATCTCAAAAACACTGAATGCATCATCACGGAGCCATTAAGCACTATTTTCTGCTTTGCCACACCAGATTAAAACAGTTAATATGCAGAGATCTTTCCTCCAAATTAAACCATAGTTGTGTGTCTTCATGGATGTAAAACATTCTTATGCATCGCCCAGACTTTCAACTCTGTAGACTGACTATAAAACTCAAGAGGCACTCCCTGAATCCCCATTTATTTTGAACTCCTTGACTGATATTAACTAGAACCTTGCAATGCAATTACAGAGGCCCTGCCATCAATAGTGGTGCGAGCAGTGCGAACGTGACAGAAATCCACTTATTCCATCTGGTATTGATGTCAATTTACTGTTTCATTACAGCTAGTGCTTAGAGAGTGCCGTATGATCGCAACTGAAGGAGAACCTTATTATGGGATCTTATAGCAAGTTTAGAGCCACAACAGATAAATAATGCAACAGATACAATGCAGAGTCACGCACGCTCGCACATGCACACACTCTCGCTTGCAGTGCTGTGAAAAAATATTCGACCCCCTCCTGATTTATTCTCTTTTTGTGTGTAGCTCATACTAAGCTGTTTCAGATCTTCAAACAAAATCTAACATAAAACAAAGGCAACCGGCAAACACAAAATACAAGTTTTAAATGATAATTATATTTTATTGAAGCAAAAAGGTTATGTAATACCAACTACTCCTGTGTGAAAAAGTATTCACCCCCTTAGTTACTACATCCAAAAAACTACTAAACTGCATTGATAACTGGTTGTAGCTGGGCTAGACACACTAGACACACCTAGGCCTGATTACTACCAGCCCTGATCATTTAAATAGACATTTTCAGAAGCATGAAATTGTCTAAAAGGTCTCATCAGTAGCACACTATGCTAAGATCAAAAGACATTCCAGAAGAGATGAGGAAGTAGGTGATTGAAATACATCAGTCTGGAAGGGTTACAAAGCTATTTCTAAGGCTCTGGGGACTCCACAGAAATCTACAGCGAAAGACATTATCTACAAATAGGGAAGACTTGGAACTATAGTGAACCTTCCCAGAAGTGGCCGACCTTCCAAAATTCCTCCAAGAGCAGCGACGACTCATCCAGGAAGTCACAAAAGATCCAAGGAAAAGATCCAAGGAACTGCAGGCCTCTCTCACCTCAATAAAGGTCAGATGTCATGTCTCCACTGTCCAAAAGACACTGGGTGGGTAGAAATGGCATCCATGGGAGAGTGGTGAGGCGAAAACCATTGCTAACCCAGAAGAACATTAAGGCTCATCTGAATTTTGCCACAACACACCTTGATGACCCTCAAATCTTTTGGGAGAATGGACTCATGAGTCGAAAGTTGAACTGTTTGGAAGACAGGGGTCCCGCTACGTCTGACGTATACCAAACACAGAATTCCACAAAAAGAACATTATATCTACGGTCAAGCATGGAGGTGGTGGTGTAATGTTGTGGGGATGCTTTACTGCTTCCAGGCCAGGGTGGCTTGCCATAATTGAGGGAAACATGAATTCCGCTCTCTCCCAGAGAATTCTGAAGGAGAACGCCAGATCATCATTCTGAGTTGAAGCTCAAGCGCAACTGGGTTTTGCAGCAAGACAACAATCCCAAGCATAAGAGTAATTTGACCTCTGAATGGCTCAAAAGGAATAAAATTAAAGTTCTGGAGTGGCCTAGTCAGTCCTGACCTGAACCCCATTGAGATGCTGTGGTGGGACCTGAAAAGAGCAGTTCATGCTGGCAAATCCTCCACTGTGGCAACACTAAAGCAGTTCTGCAAAGAAGAGTGGAACAAAATTCCACCACAAAATTCCAGCAATGTCAGAGACTGATCTCCAGTTATTGGAAGCATTTGGTTGCAGTTGTTGCTGCTAAGGCACAACTATCTATTAAGCTCAGGGAGCGATTACTTTTTCACAAAGGCCTAGTTGGTATTACATAACCTTTTTGCTTCAATAAATACAATTATCCTTTAAAACTTGTATTTTAGGTTTACTCAGGTTGCTTTTGTTTTATGTTAGATTTTGTGTGACGATCTGACACAATTTATGATAAGATACACACACAAATAGAAGAAATCAGGAGAGTGTCGAATAGTTTTTCACAGAACTGTACACATCGCACTCTGTAAGTGTTAAGAACACACACAAGTACTTACAAAGATAACAATAGATTATGACAGGAAGTGGCAAAGATGTATACTGTATGTATGAGATGCAGCAATATGGAGACTGAAATGCTGAAAAACATGTCAGCGTGCAATGTTGCTGCTAACCAGGGTTATTAGAGCTTTGATTTCTTACTTTTTATTTAAACTGTCTTCTATTTTTTATTTCAATTTCAAGGTAAAGAACTTCTTAAACTGAACAACTAACTCAGGAACAAAAGTATTAACAAGGAGTTCAGGTCTTGTGGATTTAATAGTTTCAACTTAGGTTTGTATCTATGTTTCATTATTTCATTTATAGTTCTTGTATTTTTAAGACTTAAGCACTCATAGCAGGCATTTTGTAAAACAACAAATCATGAACCATTTTAAAATTACCTTCTTTTGAAAAATTTTTGAAGTGAGTTAAGAAAAGAGAAGAGCCATAATTTTGTCCTAATTGCATTCTGATTCAGAGAAAAAATTGGCCAGTTCTCTGTCCAAAGTCACACTTATTTTAATCTTGCACATGAACAGAAAACAAATTAAAAACAGAAAATATATATCACACATATTCATTTTTTTACTAGTTTCAATCTTGGTTTTAGATTCTTTTTAGCTTTGATAATATTTAACACATCAGTACCAATTTCCGATGCTGTAGTGGGTTGTATTATTGTGTCCACACCCTGGAATTTTGGGGATTATTATCCTCCATTTTCTGTTTGTTAAAATCTTTGCTGCAAGTGCTGAAGTTGGTAGTTAATAACCGAAGAAGCGCTGAGATGTTTTTGGGTTTGAAACTGAGAAACTGTGGCTGTGTGAAACAGGATCGATCAGGGAAGTGTCTGCATCAGGTGAAACACTTGGAGCCACGGCGACCTCATCCTGTCTAATTTCTACTCTGGCTCATAGTCAGACCACTAAAACAGATAAAGTGGTTTGACCCCCCCATTTTTCAAGCCTTTTCAACCACTGGCCCCAGCTCTTCCTCCCCTATCTGTTATACTTCCCTGATGTCAATACAAAAAGTAATACATGCTTAAATATGTCCTCTTCTCTTTGTCTTCCTCGACACATTTCTGTTCTCCAATCCTCCTGGTTATAAGGTCACACACTTCAAAAAATCCACAACTACAGGCAAATTTGTTGCAATCCAGTAAAAATTGCTCATATTACACAGAAAAAAAATCAGCCAAATGGGTGAGTTAACATGACTTAGTCATATGTCTTGAAACTAGCATGAAACTCTCACCAAAACCAAACACTACTTGACTGTAAAACTAGATATAATGAATTTGATTTAAGCCTGTTTAGGTTTATATAAGCAACGCTGTGTTCATTATAGCTCAGACCTGGGAAGCTGTAACTTGGAATTACTTCATTTACTGCCACTGCAAGTTTGAGCTAAACAAAGTGGGAGACAACATGGACATCTCAATGAAAATTTTTGTTTTGTTTGCCCTGTTGGACCAAAAAAGTTACATTTTAAGATTTATTAGCTGTTTGTCTGTTTGAAACAGCTTCTGCATTGCTGTTTTATGTTTAACCTGTTACTGTGTCTGACTGATTTAAAGAACATGCTTCTAAATGTTCATTTATAAATAGAGAAATTATTGTTTATGGTTTGAGCAGCCATGTTGAAATGATCTCACTACTGAACTCGGGGTTGAGGAGTCTTCCCCGACTTGGAATTCCTAGTGGATGGGGACTTTTCTTTGACTTTTCCCACTTGGAGATCAGAAATTTCAATTGAACGCAGCATAAATCAAGGCAATCGAGTCTTGAGAAATGTTCTAATGAAGCTTTTTTTTCTTTATTTTTTTTTATTATATGGTAAATTATTTCCCTTAAGAAATTAAAACTTTCATTGTTAAGGATTTCTTACGACTGGTCTGATTTCTAAAATAAGCAAATTCAGCATGTTTTCTCATAGATGTTTGGGATGATAATTGGTCAACCATTGGGTCCACTTTTCTGACTTATTTTTAGTCAGTTCTAGATGTAACAAAGATCAACAATCTAGTATTTGATCAGAAACAAAATGAAACTGAATCCATTTAAAACAAGATCGTACGACTCTTCTTGTGTGTTTTGCAGTGTAGGTGTAACACTGTCTGAAGCCTGAAGGGGGCAGAATGCCGGAGCAGAGCAACGACTACAGAGTGGTGGTGTTCGGGGCAGGTGGAGTGGGGAAGAGCTCCTTGGTCCTGCGCTTTGTAAAAGGCACCTTCAGGGACACCTACATCCCCACGGTGGAGGACACCTACCGTCAGGTGATCAGCTGCGATAAGAGCGTGTGCACCCTCCAGATCACCGACACCACAGGGAGCCACCAGTTCCCTGCCATGCAGCGCCTGTCCATCTCCAAGGGCCATGCCTTCATCCTGGTCTACTCCATCACCAGTAAACAGTCTCTGGAGGAGCTCAAACCCATATACCAACAGGTGTGTGTGTGTGTAATTTAGTGGTGTTTGTTTGACTGTATAGTGAGTATATTTATATATTTGGGAGTGTAAAAGTATGTTTGTGATAACTCACTATAACAGCACAGGCAATTCATGATACATGATACACACGATACAAGACACACATGATACATGATACTCACAATACACAATACTCACTATACATGATACTCACAATACATGATACTCACGATACATGATACACATGATACACAACACACATGATACATGACACACACAATACATGATACTCACGATACATGATACACATGATACACAACACACATGATACATGACACACACAATACATGATACACGATAGATGATACATACATGATCACACGATAATGATACACACGATACATGATACTCACAATACATGATATATGATACACATGATACACACGATGCATGATACACATGATACATGACACACACAATATATGATACACAATACATGATACACGATACATGACACATGATAAACTGGATTGGTATGGGTTGTATCTTGTCTTAGAGTTGGTGTCCTGTTATTGAGGTGGTACTTGGATGTCGTGGTTTACTCAGACATGGAACTTGGTTCATACAGTTTGAGAACCACTGATCTGGAAAATTCAAACAGTCCTCAGAGGTGCTATAAATTACCCGGCACAGATCTAGTTGCTTTTAGAGACACTGAATGCCTTTTTTTGGGCAACAGGGTGGCCTAGTTATTAAAGTGAGCCAGATGACCGGATCACACACCTTGTCTGCAACTTTCCAGCTGGCTCAAAGTGTCCTTGAGCGAGACATTAATGTTTGCTGGCTGGTCTGTAGCTGGAGCTACAGACCAGCCAGCTTTGGGGAAAAGCTGGCTGTTTTGGGGAAAAAATTTTCTCCCAAAACAAATCTTCCCTTAAAGGTTGAATGCTGATGGTTTTGCATTGAAAATATATACACACCCACACACATTACGTTACTGACAACCATTTCTCAAAACACGCTACTGGAGCAGAAAATATTTTAATTGCTTTTCCTGCCGTTGAGTCTGTCATTGGTTTCATTTGATTTCAGGATGTGATTAAAATCAGCTTGTAGAGACCTGAAAGGTGTCTTGGAATAAACTTGAAAGGAAAAGAACTGATATAAAGATAAAGGTGTGAATCACTCTTAAATAGATTTTCCCATTTATAATATTGCTTATTAAAAGTGGATGTTATAATATTTACTCTATAAACCTAGAGAAATATGCTATTAATTGTGCTTACCTCTGACCTGTTAAAATCTGTTATTGCTTGGTCTCAATGTCAGACTTATAAGATCATTATTACTATACATTCAGTAGTGCACACATGTGCCAATCTAACTTCCAGAGTAAACAACCAAAACACTCCTTATATAAAAGTTCTTAGTAAATCAAACTAGATTGTAACTATGCAGCCAAAATATTATTGCAACCAAGAACTCAAGATAAGTAACCTATCACAGCGAATGTAGTCTATTACATTTTTTTGTCAAAGTAACTTTATTTAACCGGTCCAACACGGAGCTGCACAGAAGGAACTGTATGTCTCCGCCAGGGAATATAGTCCCAGGAGAAGACTTCTTTTAACAAGAAATTAAAAATGACTGTTCCCTTTTGTACATGTTAGCAGGTGAAACATTGAATTTTAAGGTGGATGTATCACCTGAGCATTTGATTTTGAATGATTAGAGAATTTGGAAGTAAAACTAAAATATGGTTTCACGTTTTGGAAAATGGTTGCCAGTAACCTTCACATATACAGGAAATATTTTGGCCTTAAGCATGCAAAATCACCACTAAGGTTCTTTAAAGCTATGCTATATCATTTTAACCATCATGCCTGCTTTTAATATTGATGTAAAGTACTATGAGTTGCCTCTGTGTATGTCCTATATAAATAAACTTGCTGCCTGTCTTCTGGCCCAAACGTCTCACTCCTTCCCCCGGTTTGCTCCTCTTGCAGGTGTTGGCTATAAAGGGAAATGTTGAAGCCATCCCCATCATGCTTGTGGGCAACAAGAGCGATGAGACCCAACGAGAGGTGGAGACAAAGGACGGGGAAGCCCAGGCCANTTGTGGGCAACAAGAGCGATGAGACCCAACGAGAGGTGGAGACAAAGGACGGGGAAGCCCAGGCCAACCAGTGGAAGTGCGCCTTTATGGAGACGTCCGCTAAGACCAACCACAATGTAACTGAGCTCTTCCAGGAGCTGCTCAACCTAGACAAGAAGAGGAACATGAGCCTCAACATTGACGGCAAGCGCTCGGGGAAGCAGTCCCGCGCGGAGAGACTGAAGGGCAAATGCAGCGTGATGTAAAACAGAATCCAGGAGAGGAGGAGAGGAGGAGAGGAGGTGGAGAAGAGAGAAGAGGAGAAGAAAAATGGAGGAGAAGAGAATTCTTCACTCGTATAGACTCGCTACTGATGTCTGGATGGAATGGAAGGCAGCACGAAGTCCATCATTCACATGAAAATAGCAGCCGCATCCTCCTCTGTTTGACCAGTGCATTCACAAGTGCATTTCAGCAGTCCTTTTCAAAACCTACAGGACCTTCACTTCAGTTTGTATCATACTACATTTATGTTCAAAAAGAGAGAAAGGTGAGGGGATGGAGGTGGGGAGAAGAGCAAGAAACAAAAAAGTGTGTGTTACAAATGTATGTATGTGGAAATCAGCCATGTGGACTTTTGCATCAGCCAATAGCAAGTCGTCGCAACTTTTGGACTGCGATAAAGACCATGCCTCAAATAAGACTGAAGGTAAAACATTTAGCATCCTCTGTCACTTCTACACCTCCCCAGACAACCCAGTACCCTCATCCTTTGCACTCCCCAACCCCCATATGATAAGAAATATAGAAAACCATCATGTACATGTTGACAAAATTAGTTAAACTCACTCCTTTGCTAGAAACACTATTTCAAGAGCTTTTGGACTGACTAAAATTCTCACCACAGTTGTCGGTCATGTCGTAAGCAAAGGACTGGAGGGTCTGAGACTGATAGAGGGACTTGTGACCATCCCTGCCAGCATGAAAGACAACCGGAATGCATTACAGCAGCAAATTTTAATGGACATTAAAAATATGTTCCCAGAGCCAATCCTAAGGTTTCCATTGTCAGATGTATATATACATGGAATATTTATACATATTCCATCTTGATCCAGCTATATCATTTACAGAAATAAGGGTAATTCTACCCACCCATCTCTCCAGGTTGTTGATTAGAGGCTCATTTCATCCAGCTACTCATCCTCCTGAAAGATAAAAAGACAATAGGTCATAGACGCCTTCTTTACCTTTATCCTGCTGTCATTATATTAAGAAACGTCTCTGTGAAACCTCTGATTGTCCTCATCTTAACTGGAGAAGCATCCAGCGGCAGGGTATATATACATGCTACCGATACGAGCAACAATCCTTTTAAGACTCTGGTTTAGTGTAGAATGTTGGCTCAGTTAAGGATGGAAGGAAAGTCTGGTTTCTGACACAAAAGCCTACTTTCTCTACAGGGATGAAACACTTGGAATTGGATAATCATTGCTAAGTTGGTAAGAGAAAAAAATGAAAATGAAAATGAGAATGTTAGTTTGCTTTGGCACTTTTGCACGAAGGTTTCTTTCTGCCTTTCATTTTTGTCTTCTTTTTTGCTTGCTTTCACATTAAGTCAAAACCTCCTTAAACAAAAAGCACAGAGAGAAAAAAACATGGACGGATGTAAAAGGCTCCACGCAAGTTCTGTTTTATTTTTGGTTCGTTTGCTCTCAGCACCTCTCATACATTCATCACACACACACACACACACACAGATGCAATCATTCTGCTGTCGAAAATGAATACACACACACACACACGTAGCTGACTGAACATCACATGAAGAGAAATGGGGCTCAAACAGCCTAAATGCCCTCACATTGCACTTTATATCACACACAGTTGAAATTTGCCATGTTTTTGCTTACATTATGTATTAATGATTCCTCCTTCTGGAGCCATTGAATAGTTCTGTGTAGTTTATCCAAAGTGCAAATACACCCTTTTCACGCAAGAGCTCTGAATATTGTACACAGTGTACGCAGGACAGCCAAAAGCACAATACTTTTTAACTGACATATCTATTTGTATGTTCTTTTGTGTTTGTTTTGTATATGTTTCTTTGTCTTCTTTGTGTAAGCTGCATCTTGATTATTATTTCACCGGTCACGGACATGGAGGAGCAATCACATGATCACAGCTAATCCTCAGTCTTTGTAGATGTAGAATATCCAAACGGAATGTGTTTTATTTGTCCAGTACATGGCACAATGAGGTTGTGGTTCTGCTGAACAACAGGGTATCGTGATGTGAGTGATGGTTGTACTTGTGAAACATGTAAATGTAACATAACATAGCCACCCCCGATTTTAAATGGAAGAGGATTGAATTCTTTGTCCCGGGTTACTTATCTTCATCTCTCAGGTGGTTTTAAAGGACCATACTGGTGGTTTTGCATGTGTAAGCCCAATAAATACTACCCATGTTACACTGCGTGCCCAGCATTTTCCAAAGCATATTAGTGTAGCAGTACATTTTAGAATTGTTTTTCCTACCTTCCAGGCAGCCACTGGTTTCAGCTCATTCCAGTACACTATCAAAATCAACTTGTAGAGACTTGAAACATGCTTGAGATAGGCAATCCATCACAGCGAACCTGTCGTTACTATTTTTGATCAAATTTTCTTAATTTAATACAACACAGAGCAACATGGAAGAAAATGTATCTCTCTACCAGGGAATATAGTCCCAGGAGAAAAGACAGTTTTTAAAAGAGAAATTAAAATGGCAATGTCTTCTGCACATGAATGTGTACTTTAGCAAGAGAAACATTGAATTTTAAGGTGCGTGTAACACCTGAACATTTGATTTTGAAAGATTAGGGGATCTGGCAAAAGAACATGAAACCTAAAATACAGTTTTACTTTGGCAGTAACATAATGAGTATGCAGGTAATTTATTGGGCTCAAACATGTAAAACCAATGGTATGGCCCTTTAATAACAATTTAGGGAATCTTCTCCTGTACTGTTGAACCCAAAGACACAGATGATGCCCGTTTGACACACGTCTATCTCTCTAAAGAAAAGCACAGCTCGTTAGCATTAGCTCTCTGTCTTCTTCTTTGTCTATGCGTGTGCAGCAGAATCAACAGCTGGGCACTTTATGGTGACATTTTACTTGAAGACTTGCTTATTACACAGCAATTCCTCATTTATAACAGTGTTGCTATACTAATGACCATATAAAATGTCCTTCCTGCATTATTCATGCCCAGATCCTACATAAGAACGGTTCCAAATGTGTAGTTATTGTACATAAATAAAAAATGTTATAGAAGCTTCAAGTAAGATGTTACCCAGTTTCCCAGTAAAGAGTTCCTGTACCCACCATCTTTCTGGGAATATCTGGGAATATGTCCTTTGTAACCAGGAAATGTAGGAGGTTCAATGTTGCTATGTACTTTATTATAGTGCTTACTGATGCTCATAATATACTGTATCTGACACACCCACTCTTCAGATTTATCAATCAGACAATACTTACAAAATGTGAATATGTATCTAAAAGTTCCATTCCATTGCTTTTTTTAAGCTAATTTAATCAGTTGTTATCAGTGTGATGTATTTTGCATTAATGTGAGGTCCTGTTCAATCAAAAAGTTGCATTTAAGTATTTATTCTTAACTCGTAGACATACCCTTTACCTGTTAGATGCCAGGGACACTCACCTGTACACTTTTGCTGTCAGTTTCAGACATAAAGTAAGATGAGTGCAACAGATCTGGGTTAATCGTGTTTGAAAAGGTCTTGGTTGACATGCTAAGCTAAGCAGTTTAGAAACCCAAAAAAGCTCCTAATGAACATCAAAGCCAGCATTCGCGCATGGTCAGTTTGACATGTCTGGTTGTTTCACAGAGCATCAGACTGCGAGCGCATGTTTGTGCAATCTGTTGCTCTGCTGACGTCTAAAAGGAACCTGTTGTTGTTCATGTTCCTACATGGAATATGATACACGGGGGAAAACAATGACACAGTGTGTGAGAGCAGCATGGACAACAACCACGAGTTACGCTATTAATAGAAACAGTGAGAAAATATGGTGTGCATTTGCACTAAATGTGGCCTGTTTAGGATGAAATCACTTACACGTGGGAGATTGTGAAAGAAGATAGGTGTGTGTACTGTACGTGTGCATGCTGTGTGTGTGTGTGCGTATAGGAGTGTGTGTGTGTGTCTGCTGAGTTTGACTATGTGATGATGGAGTGTGTTAGTTCATGCTGGTATGAATCAGGACAGACACCTCTGCCCCGTCCTCCCATGGTTCGTCTCATCTCATTTGTCAGTGAAGCATATTCACCGCTGCTGTCTCTGCATGTTTGTGTGTGTGTGTGTGTGCATATTTGTGTGTATTCAGCCATTTCTTCACTCTGCCCTGCATGAGCGTATGTGGGCGTTTGTGCATGTTTGTGTGCCATTATATCATTTTCTAAAGTGTCTATCAGATATTTGAAGCCTTCCCGTGGAGAATACCTACACATTCTGCATGAGTCATCCTGCGCTTCTCTCACTCACACACGCACACACACACACACACACACTCACACACACACACACACAGAGGCATTCGTGCATGCATATGGACAGTCATGCACAAACACGCAGGCATGGAGGCAAAATCGACAGACTGCATGCCCTCAGCTGCACATACGTTCAAACATGCGCACATGTTACATTCACTGTCCTCACATTTCACGTTGTCACTGCACTCTTACACTGTCAGCTGTACAATCCATAAATCCTCATTCCAGTCCGGTATTCTGGATCGGAGCTCAGTCTCGTCCAAATTCATCCCCACTGACTTTGTTTTTGTATTTGTGAGTTGGTTGAACAGACTGAATGGCAACCCTGCTCACATCTGATTGTAGATAGCTGTAAATAGTGTTCAAAGGACTTAATATTTCAGAGATGAGAGAGTGGAGGGAGTTTGTGCAGAGTAAAGGATGCTGTGGTGAGAAGGTGCATTTCCCTCTTATATTGTCAAAGTGACCAATCAGAAGTAAGAAGTATCAGTAAGAGGGTTTCCTTATTACAATATGTCATTAACAGGAAATATACACTGACTCTTCTTGTCCCAAATTTGGATTAGGACAAGGGGAAGTTCACCTCAGTTGTCTATTAGTGAGGTAACAGCAAACATTAAAGAAAGCAGCACGGTTCTCATATGTTCTTCCATAGCAGGATGGAAAAGTTGATGCTAAACGAGGGGCAATCAGTAGAATCTGAACACACAGGAAAGGTTGTGGTTTTCCAATCCATCTAAGGTATGTTCCATAAACTCATATCTACCCATGAGGGCAGCTGCTGTCCTGTCGAGTCGGTTTCGAATCTGAATCTGAGGATCTGAAGGAAACTGGTGCTGGAGGAAAAGTGGGCATGGCTCCCACTGACCCTGTTAACCTCCTCTGGCTCCCTGATTCCCCTTTACATCAAATCTGATTGCCTCAGATCCTCACAAACTGTTTCGGGAGTGTATGGACTCTGTGGGTAATGAAGTTTGGTACTATCCTGTCGCTCTAGCCCTCATTCCTGCATGGTCCCTATTGGTGTTCCAGCCAGCATGAGAACAAGGACACAAACTGTGAATCAGATTTGTATTTTTTAAATAAATTCCTCAGCAGCATTTATGGCTTCAGTTTTGCAAATTTTGTTTTCAAGCACTTATTGGTTTTGTAAATGATTATGTTGTTTTATTTTTTCTGTTGGGAGTTTTTTTTAATTTACCTAATTATGATGTATAGATATTTATTCTAGCAATAGTCTTCCTATTAATATATACTGTGCTGATGCATCCTCTGAATAACTGAAAATAACATATATAGATGATAATAATCAAATCTGCAAAATGATTTTCCTAATAAAAATGTGAACTCAGTTGTGTTTCTCATCTGTATGCTGTGCTACAGAATGACACAAAGAAATGTATTTACTCAAGTAATGTACTTAAAGGACCATAATGGTGATTTTACATGTTGAACCTATACAACCCAAATACACATTATTGTATTCCCAATCATTTTCCTAACCGTACTACTGGAGTGGTAAATATTAGAATTGTTTTTCCGACCTTCCAAACTGCCAATGAATTTCAGTTCATTCCAGTACGCTATAAAAAAAAAAAAAAAAAAAAAAAATCCAATTATGGAGACTTAAAATATGCTTGAGATAGGCAATCCATCACAGCAAATAAATTAATAATTTTTATTTTTTATTTTTTTGTCAAAATAATGTCATTTAAAAGTTTTGACACAGATTCAACACAGAGCTCCACAGAAGAAAATGTATGTCTCTGCCAGGGAATGTAGTCCCAGGAGAAAACTGCTTTCACTGAAAAATTAAAATGACTGTAACTTCTACAGTTGTGTATAAGCTTTATTAGGTGAAACATTAAATTTTAAAGGGGTGCATCACCTGAAATTTGATTCTCAAAGATTAGAGGATTTGGCAAAGTAACATGAAAACTAAAAATACGGTTTTATATTTTGGAAAATGGTTGGCAGCAATGCATTGTGCATGCAGGTAGTATTTATTGGGCTCAAACATGCAAAACCACCAGTATGGTCCTTTAAGTACAGTTTAAGTACATGTATTTACTTGAGTCTTTTCATTTTGCACTCCTTTCTTTTCATTTTCCACTTCTTTCTAAACCCACTGGATTTATCTGACAGCTGTAGATTACAGATTGAAATTCCGCTGGGTAAAAAATATTCTTCTATCTCAGCCTGGTTTAAGAAAAACAGGTTGGAGAATTTTGTGCTAAGCATATAAATCTTCATGGTTTTTAGTTTAGATTTTGTACCGTGTCCAGAGAAAATGAATCTCTATTTGGGGGATTTTTAAAACTGATGCTTAACCTGTTCCACATACATGCATCATGAATTTAACACTGACAAGGATCACAAAGAGATTATTATGTTATGTTATTAGCACTTATGTTATTATTATGTTATGTTATTAGCACTTCTGAAAAAATCTGAATACTTGCCACCGCTGGTATGAAAGAGATTTGGAAAGTGATTCACACAGCAAAAAATAACAGAGAAATGCTAAAAACAGACAGAAACACATATACACACACACACACACACACACACACACACACTCACACAGCCAGTCTCTCCTCTCCTTTCACTCCCTCACTCTCTCTCTCTCTCTCTCTCTCTCTCTCTTAACCCTCTCACATCTGCTTGGGGATTCTGCACCCTGCTCTGTTGCTATGGAGACGCTGTGACGTTGATGTTGGTTGTCGCATCAGAGTGTGGTGTGACCCTGGTGGGGACAGTGATGCGTTTTGACAGGCAGAGGTCTCCCAAGCTGTGGGTGGAGTGTACAACATGTAGAAAGATGAAAAGGCCTCCCCCAGGCCAGCAAACCTCTGCTGGATCTTAATGAGATAATCTCTTATCCACATATGTAAACACACACACACACACACACACACACACACACACACACACACATCCACACACACCTTCTAGACATTGGGGAAAGCCTACAGAGTCAAATCTGTTGAAGCTGCCAGCAGACATGACATTTCAGTTTAAAACAAGAGAAAGGCGTGTGTGTGTGTGTGGGGGNGGGGGGGGGGGGGGGCTGACACTGTCTTTTTTTGTGATGACTCATGGGGTTCCACCAACAGATTTCTTGAAAAATAAAAAAATAATAATAATATGTTGTTCCTGTGCTTTCAAATGCAATGAATAATCCACTGAAACCCATTGCCTCAAAAACACACAAGAGAGGGAGTGAGAGGGAGGAAAAGAAAGGAAGAGATGAGTAGGAGAGAAAGATGAGGGAGGATGAGAGAGATGGAGCATTATGGAGGAGAAAGAGGAAGTGATCAGAGGCTGAGAGAGAAAGAGATGGACAGAGAGGCTGGGAGAGAAAGATTGCATGGGCGAGCAAGATAGTAAGGAGGAAGGAGGTGGAGGAAATGAGGTAGAAACGGAGAGATTTGAAGAAAGGAAAGAGAAGGAGAGAGGGGGGTTATAAGGTGCGGAAATGAAAGTGAAATGTATAGGCATCAGCATAATTTCACACTCCAGTGGAAATGAGGCCAATGCGGTACTCTCTCTCTCTCTCTCTCTCTCTCTCTCTCTCTTTCAATTATCAATAGCTCTCCTATGGATATAATAAGCAGCTTGAAAAGGTTGTTGTGTGTGTGTGCGTGTCCATCCCTACATCAAAGCAGTATTATTTCAACACAAAACATCTCCAAATCTGTCCACATCACCAGATTTTCTCTCCAAAAAAAAAAAAAAAAAAAAAATCAAAGATCTTCTATTAAAAATAAGATTAAGCAGAGAAACTGATCATATCAGCCAATAATCACGCAGCAAATGCAACATTTTTCAGCTCTGTGTGGAGGAGTGGACCACAGCTCCGTGGAAACGGAAGATGCGTGTTTGCACTGGGCTTGCCAGGAATAGAAGGAGCGGCCCACACCTCCCTGGAGAAGAGGAAGGTACAGGCGGGCCAATGGCGCCACCGTCTGGCAACAGAGCTCTGTGGACTCCGATGGAAACGTGTTGCACTACATGGTGCACAAGATGTGGATGTGCATGTGAAGACGAAATTGCATCTCCAGAAGGAAGAGCTATAAGTGTGGAAAATGAGAAAGAGAGAGAGAGAGAGAGAGAGAGAGAGAGAGCTTATTATGACATGAATTTAAGGAATATATTTAGCAATGAATCAAAGTGCCAAATTTGGACACACAGGAAACAAATGCATGATCTGCAAGTATTTCCAAAATGCATGCTATTCAGGATACTCATAGTCATTTATATTTCCTTTCATCTTCATTTAAAATTTTGGCCTTTTTTTTTTTTTTTTTTNTTTTTTTTTTTTTTTTTGGTAAACTTTGTATGCAACCAAAATATCTACATGTCATTATTTTCCTGTAATCTAAGTATAGCTGCAACCTTTATATAATATAAAGGCATCAGACGTTTGATCAGCTTGTGTAGAACCAATTACTCTCACAGTCATATTTTCATATACATGGATCCAGTAATGGATCCTGAGAGAGAATTTAGGTGTCAGGGTCGTCTATAGTTTCCCAAAATGCCCTTGAGGAGCTTCCAGGGGATCCAGCAAAACTAATAGTTTAACTTCACTGTTAAATCACCACATGATTGTTCACTGACAGCAAGAAATTATCCTTTTTATGCTTCATTTTGAGTGTATGCTGGCATTTTATTAACTTTGTTCTAAAAAATAAACAAACAAAAAAAAAAAACAAAACCGTCTGCCTCCAAAATTCCCAACCTGAAAGGTTTATGATCCACCAGGGTGTCAAAGGTTCCCAAAAAATGAAGATAAGCATTTTCATTTGTTTCTTTGAAAATGCAGCCTGTGGCATAAACCCTTCATTTGTCACATATAGTCTGATGTGCATCTGCCTGAACGTCCTAAAAATTCAAATCATTTGTTGGAGCCCCTGGATTAAATCTGCTGTCACCAGATCGGATGGAGGGAGGGAGAAGGAGAGATGGAGGAAGGGAGGACGGAAAGGGAGGGAGGGTAGAGGAGTGGACAGACACTGGTAACGGAGGGGGAGGCGTTTGGCTCGGTAAACGAGCTTGGTAGTGAACGAGCAGAGAGGGTGAGAAACCAGCGGATCTGGCCCTTTAAATCACCAATACAGCGCATTCGGAGGTGAGTTTGGAAATATTCGGGTATTTTTCTCTGTGTATAATAAGTGTAACGCGTCTGTGCGCCTCTGCGACCCCGGGTTCTCGCCATCGAGGGCGGCTGCAGCTGAGTGGGGCTTCATCAGTGTCACGAATCCGGATTTCCCCAGCCCTTTGCCGGCAGAGAGGGTGGGGAGGACCGGGGACAGGGTCAGTGGAAGATTTCCTACAGCTCGGCTGGACTCTGAGGGCGCACAAGCCACAATATCGGCAGCGTCCAAACCTGTGGATTTGACATGCTGAAGTAGGCCCTTCAATTAGCATAATAGCGGAAGATGAAGGCATGCCTTCATGCCTCGCACCTATTGTCGCTGGATGGTTTATACTGGCTGCTGGAGCCTGCCTCCCTAAAAACATGTCACCACCCTGCTCCCACGACTAACAACCCGGGCCTGTTTGCAGACCTGAAGCGTTCTAGTCTGTCTTCACTTGGGGGGAAATATTTCTGGCTTTAATATGTGCACAAGGTCTGCTTGTGCTTGCGCGCCTGTGTGTGTGTGTTTGTGTGTGCGTACGCGTGTGTGGATAGCCATGAGAGAGAGAGAGGACATGCTGTTCTATCCATCAAAATGCCCGCATTGTGTTTTCATACGGTAGAGCAGCAAACAGGGCCTATAGCAGGACATGGCTGCGTACCGGAGGCCGATCAGCGCTCAGCAGCTGGTTGGATCAATACGGATCGATGCTTTTGTGCGCGTCTTGTGGGGGAGAGAGCGGCTGGCCGCGGCCTGTGCAGCTCTGCTGATGTTTTTGGCCCAGGCCAGACAAAATGACCAGCATCCTGTAGAGTTCGCTTCTCTGCGATGGCTTTTGAAGAAAATCCTCTCAACTGGGGGGCGTAGGAGAAGAGAGATTTGTGACTACAGGGTGGCAGAAATTCATGTTTGTGGTGGTTTTTAGGGTGAAGCTTCTTCCTTTCAAGACGGAATGCGCCATGGCAGAAAGTTTGGCAAATCAACAGGCTGGAGAAATAAAGCAGTCGGTTTATGATATCCTGAAAATGTAGAAAAGTTGATTTTTTACTGGGCTTGTGGGTCGCCGCTTTTGACTGCTTATCAAAACCATTTAGTCAAGTTTATTTAATCTAAAAAAAAAAAGTGTATNGCCGCTTTTGACTGCTTATCAAAACCATTTAGTCAAGTTTATTTAATCTAAAAAAAAAAAGTGTATCCTTATAAATTTAGACAAAGTGCGTAAAAGTACTTTCAGCTTGTTTTAATTTAGCCTCTTTTATCATTTTGGAGGATCATATATAAAGGATAGGCAAAATAACATCCTACCTTGTTATATGTTGCACTCCAATACAGTAATGCATGCTGAGGTTGCACCCAATAGTTTATTCCATTCTGTTAAATTTTGAAGCTAAAGTTTAGATGTTTTTGTTGTTAGTTGTTGTTTGTTTGTTTTTCATGGGATTACATTATATTGTATGCTGTTCCCTTTATTTATATACAGATCAATACATCAGAATACTTTGTGTTGGCTGTTTTTCAGGTGAGGTGATTTAGGGGCCAAGACCAGGACCAATCTGGAACTGGTTAGGATTAGGATTCAGATTTAGGCTTAAGATTAGGATTAAGATCAGGATTAGGTTATGGTTTATGTTAAGTGTTCGAAACAACTGAGGTCTTCACAAAAACAGTGTGTGCGTGTGTGTGAGACAGAAACAGATTTCATTAGGCACAATATAATGGAAGTTTCTATCACTGTCTTTCTTCATTCCTTACCTTTACACACACACCCACACACACACACACACACACACACACACACACACACACCTAAAAGCCCTAATTACAGAAATTATTCTCTATGCTCCTCTGCAGCAGGAGTAATTAAAGCAGGACTCTCCTCCCTGGAGAGAGGGTGAGACACACACAGCGAGAGACACAGACATGACACACTGATATGTGAAGAGCAGGAGGTGTTTTGATCTCATGTACTGAGATCACTCATGTGATTACAGCAGGGGAACTTCATCTGAGAGAGACAAATGCAAAGGAAAAGTTTGTAGAAGCTTCAAATGTGTTTTGTTATGAAAAATCCTTGAAAATCCCTCATGGTAGATTAGTAATGCAGGAATTTCCCACTATCTAGTCAATGAGGTTGTATTAGTGGTGCTCTGTGGAGTAAAATTAAGTTGTGATGACAGATTTTGTAATATTAATGATGAAGATTTTGGCATTGTGGCATGTTTTACATCATGATTGCAGAATGTTTGCAGTATTTTGTCTTGTATTAAATTATGAAAAGTTGAATTGCTTCTGAATTCTTGATGTAGTTCCTGCTGGTCTCATAAAACTGGGAAAAGTGTTGTTATTTTGATTGAAGTCAGTACAATTTATTCCAACTTGAGAATGTGTACAGATGACTAGTGTAATACAAATGTACTCTCGTAGCTCTTATCTCTCCAGGTATAGTGTGACAACATCTAAAGCTTGAGTTCTGTGAGGGGAATTTGGTCAAATTTGTCTGTCTCTGGATTTATGACACAAAAAATATCTGCGATCCTCCATCTAGATTTGTGATATGCAATATTTAATCCTTTACTTTGAGCAGCCAACTCACCTGTTCATCTCACCTCACCTGTGCCCTTTCAGAGACAAGCCAATGTGAGCTCAGCAGCCATCCAGTTCTGCCATTTTGACTTGGTGACAGTTTTTGGGCATCAGATCGCTCCTCTTCACCCATTCTCATTTGTGTTCAGACGAAGCAGAACCTTATCTGCACACCATCAATCAGGTAAGGGCTCCATTATTCACCTGTGTGCGTTTTTATGTGTAAGTCTGTTGTGTATACTTGTCTAAGCTGTATTCTGTCAAAGTAAACTGTCAAAGTTCAGTCAGTATTAGTGTTGCACTTTCACGTAATTACCACACAGTGGTGCTATAACTCCACAAGGGAGACCACACAGTCATCTGAGCTATAAGGATAAAGGGTGATTCAAATCAAAAATCAATACAAATTCAATACAATATTCACATATGATGGTAAGCTTTCAGCATTTCATCATTGGCTTTTATTTGTTAAATATATTATGATATTCAGAATACTGCAGTGTAATTCGTAGTAGTGCAGACGTTATAGAGGAAGAAGTTTCGCAAAGGTTAATTTTGAGTTGTTGAATATATTTCTGTCCATAAAGTCCTCCACAGTTGATATGACATCATCATGACGTAAAACAGGGCCTGACATAAACTTTTTCATGTTTGGGAAGAGTTAAAAATCTGAGTGGGCAAATCGGGTGACCAGGATGGGTTCTGAATCTGAACTATGATTATGGGTAGCATCAAGCAAGTATATATCACTACATGTTGACTTGGTTTGTCTTTTATCTGCATCTCAGAGAGCCTTTGGTTCCTCTGGAGCTCATTAGTCATAGCTACTTAGCATACATATATGTAGGTGATGTGCAAAAACACCTTAAAAATTATTTTACTCCCACAAAAATATTAAAACCCTGCCCACTTCCTTATGTGTCGAGCTCACAACTTATCAGTCAACCCTTGTATGGTTGTCAGAATTTTACTTTAGAAGCAACTATCAATTCCACAAGATTAACATACTTGAAGTATTTTTAATGTACTTACTGTACTCTCTCTCTCTCTCTCTCTCTCTCTCTCTCTCTCTTCATCAGTTTTTTCCTGTGTTGCTGTATTCTGATGGATCAGTATGTCTACCACTAATAATATCGCCCAGGCCAGGAAACTGGTGGAACAGCTGAGGATTGAGGCAGGGATTGAACGCATTAAGGTATGATGATAGTTTACTACTGTGTGTGTGTGTGTATGTGAAAGAAAGAAAGATTATTCATACCCCATCCTTTTCCCCTCTCTCCCCTTACCTATTTCTCCATTTTCCCATCTTCTCCCCTTCCTTTCGCTCCTCCTTTCTTTCCACTCATCCTCTTCCTCTGTGCTGTTTCTAATTTTATTTTCTCCTTTTTGATTAATTTTCCATTCTATTCCTCCTTTCTTCCTCTCCTTGTCCTCCCTTATGCATTTCTCTTTCTCTCTCTCTCTCTCCTTTTCCAGGTGTCTAAAGCAGCAGCGGACCTGATGAGTTACTGTGAGCAGCACGCTCGTAGTGACCCTCTGCTGGTTGGGGTGCCGACCTCTGAAAACCCTTTCAAGGACAAGAAACCCTGCATCATCCTATAGCTGCACTCCGCTACTCCTACCCTGACACACACACACACACACACACACACACACACACACACACACATTAACACTCACACTTCCCCAGGTGAATACATTCACTCACCCACACACACACAAAATCTTACACAAACACAAATGTATCTAGATTGATACCCAGTCCTTCTCTTTTCTCTTCAAACACACACACACACACACACACACACACACACACACACACACACACNATAACCACACACGTGCAAACACGCCCCACATTACAGGGCTCTTCTCTGTACATCTACTACACACACACACACACACAAAATCGTCACTCTGGAAAAGCGCCATACCTTAGAGCCACCACTAGGGGCAGGTATCACGTGCTCACAGTGGCAGAGATCAGTATATCACTGAGTATGATCCAAGGTGCTTTGGTAATATTCACATATGCTGGTAAATCAATTATCTACAAATGTCATCTTAAATTCAAAAGGGATTTGGACATTAATAATCAATAGGAAACTACAATCCTGCAGATTTGAGCTTCTGTCGTGAAATGAGGAGCTGGTTAAACGACGGTTGGCTGTGCCATAAGCAGGGAGTGGGAGGAGCATGTGGGCGACCAAATGGGTGGCAGGTGCTCTTGCCAATCATGGCAGAAACAGCCTGGTATCCATTAAGCTCAATAAGCGCTTCTTTAATGGGAATTAAATTCACCACATTTGAGGCCAGAGCTTTGTGCTCGAACCCATCTTTGCTAAATCATGGTGGGTTAAACTCATCTGGAGCAAGCGGCTAAAGCCTAAAGCCTTTGTCTTTAACGGACAAGCATGTTCCCACTCAAACCTGTATCAATAGACCTGCTGCCTTCTGGGTCTTTCTGCCTGTGGCTTCACTATGGCTCGTCTGCAGCCTTTGGCTGAAACTCCAGCTGTGCCAGCCTGTACAGAAAGTGATCTCCAGATGTTGATCTGTGGTCAGTGCAGCTGTTTCTATTTCCACTGCAGTGTGTGGCTGTTGTTGGTTGATAGCGATTTATAAGCTGACCTCAGATCTGCACCCATGAGGAGAACATAGTGAACCGCTCTACACAGAAGCTCAAGCTATTAACCCCAGACGTTTACTGCATTTTTCTTAAGAAATACTTGTTTGTGAATTGTATGTTTTGATATTATGTTTAAGCATTACTTAACAGATAGATAATACTGTACTTTTTTTTTTTTATTGTTTTGCAGTACTTTTAAAGTAGGTGTTTCCCCTGGCTGATCAGGTTTCTTTTCTTTTCCTAAAGAAATGACAGGAGATCTGATTCTGCACCAGAGGGAATGCTTACCCTGATACCTGCTAGGATCTAAACAAAAGTTTCTACTGTACATCAAGCCTCCCTGTGCTTTACCCAGAGAGAGGGCGAGGTCACACATTGACCACACCCGAGAATCGGTCTGCAGTGCAGGCTGGAGGAGAAAATCTTATTGAAATTGTACAAATGAAGATGTCCCCATCTCCTTTTTGATTATTTTAATATAAAGTTGTTAGATTAACATGCATCAGGACGAGCTGCATGAAGGGAAAACACAGAAAATGGTTTTGATTTCAGAATGATCTTGGCTTAAATTTCTGATTAAAGGAACATTCACCAGTCTCCCCAGTAGACCAGTTTACTTTAATCTGAGCTCTGACTGGTCAGAGATGGGAACATATGAGCCAGGGGTCCCTCTAATGAGACTCTAATGGAGTCAGGTGTCACCTCTCCTCCACCACACTCCTCCTCCTCTCTGAAAAACCAAACTTGATTGTAAAAACTGAAGATGATAAAAAGACGAAGTTAAGAAAAACAAAAGTGTATAAACTTTCTTTCAGACGTGCAGAAGTGATAAGTTGAGAGTAGCTGTTTTGGGTTAGTTTGAGTTTCTTCTTTCTATGGAGTCCATGGAACCTGGTTAGTTGAGTATTACCCTGTACAGTGTTTGTAAGATACAAATCCAAACACAAATCCCTTCTGTGGGTGTTCAATTTTTTTAGTACGACTTTACATATTTCATTTTTGGCTGTCAGGATTCTGTCTGTCCTCTTTTATTTTTGTCATTCAAGTCTGAGAGGCTTGCAGAAGTGGAGGTTGGTTGTGGCCACAAATACATCTATAACACCTGATGAGGATAGAGTAAACAATATAAAGCAGGAATATAAGCCCTGTTACGTTTAGGATCTTATTCTGGTAGAGGATAAATCAACATCGGACCTCATTAAAGTGGTAAAAACCAACCTCTTTGCTATTCCGTAACACTGACACAGCCTACAATTTTTATGTTTCCCATTTCTCAAGTGTTGGTTTTGATGGGCAACACACAGGACAACACATATTTACACAAAACATCCAAACATACTCTCTGTCTTTCAGTCGGTGCTTGCTTTTTAGGGGCAAAGGATGGTGGTCAGAGGTCAAAGGCTACAGGAACTGTAAGGCTTGGCATTGAGCGCGCTTGCAGGAGTTTCATGGTTTATTGTACAGAAGCAGTGTGTACTGTCACGTTGTCATTGTAGGAATGTGGCTTCTGTGGAGAGTGACGCAGCAGGGTGGGGTCAGGACTCATGGCTGCTGACTGAGATGAGCCGGCTGTCACGGGGATTGAACCTCTGGCTTTTCAGTTACGGATTTCTCTTAATCTCGAGCTCAGTTTTGGAGGTGGTAAGAGGCGAAAGGTTATTTGTGTTTGCAATGGGTTCACATGTTGGCCAATCAGGGATAAAATATCCTCCTTGTGACCCAGTGTTGTTTATCCCTAAAGTCTCATTTTATTAAAATACAATTTTAAGATGCTATACAGGATTAAATCATTGGTTAATAATTAATGTTTGTTTTTCAGTGCAGGTGATGACTCCCAGTACAAAGCTCTGCATTCAACAGTTTTCCTTTGTTCTACACAGAGAGAGCAGGACGTTCTCATAGTACAGAATGAGACATTCTCGTAGTATTTGTGTGTGTGGGTGTGGGTGTGTGAGATTCCTGGGAGTAAGTGTTTCGAAGCTGAAAGCATGATTCCGAAGAAGTTTCTGGAAAAGGAAAAATAGATCTGTGTGCACATACAGTACATACTGTAGATGCTTCCTTCCTCCATTCCTAGCTGCACGTTTTCCTTGTGTGTGTGTGTGTGTGTGTGTGTGTGTGTGTGTGTGTGATGTGTGTGTGTGTGAGGGAAGCAGAGAGAGACATTGTGCTTCCAGTTTGGTGCAGAATGTCCTGTAGTAATGTTGCAGTTCTCCAGCCCTGAAATTCCAGGTCAGGGAGAGTCTGACCGGAAGTCGTGTGATGCTGTTGTGAATCAATGGCAAGTTTGGTCTCCACTTCTCTGTTGAACTGTCTGGAGCTGTGCACACGTTTGTGAAAGAGTGACAAAGTAAAAAAGGATCTTCTCACAAAAAATGAAAATTTGTCAAAGTGAGGGAAGCTATTTTAAAGAAGGAATTTACTGTATCTTTCTGTTTGGCTCCATCTGCTAGACGTCATCAGCTACAGTTATTATCATAACTCATTTAAGTGTTAGGGACTTGAAAGGATTGCATCTTATTTTTAGAGCTGATTAAAGAGGTGATTGAGCCTGATACAAGCTGTTGTTGCTTCACTGAAAGCCAGACAGCCCAGTACAAACTCCAGTTGCAAGTAGGAGTTGACTCAGAATTAATTTCTCCCTACTTGAACCATTTTGTGTGAGGAAATAACTGATGCATTGTTTGCAAGTAAAGTAATCCAAGGATGTGCTGGTCATAGTAATTCTTGACAGGATGCAGCTAAACTCAGCAAGGAAACACCTATAGGTTGCCATGGTTTCGTTTCACACATCTTAGCAGAGTACGACAGAATAGGCATTAAAAACAAGCATGCATACGCACTGATGTTGTCCTGAAATGTCTGACAGATATTATTTCATCATTATTTTTTTTATCATTCCATAGCTGGTTGGGCTTAGAATCAGAGACATGCAACCGGTTGGCTGGTTTTGTCCAATTGATTGGCTGTTAGTTTGCCTTATAGTGGCATATATTGTGTTAATGCTGGTCTTGGGGTTATCAGATAATGAAAAGTCTTAAGTAGAACACATGGCTCCAGAAGGAAATCCACTGCTGTTGTGACATTCTGTGGAACCAAGCGAGCCCTGTGAAATTTATTTCTGGTCTGGTGGGGAGAATTGACACTCCTCACCTGTGGACTTCATATCAAAACATCACTTATTCAGCTCTGAGCCCTTCCCAAGCCTCATCTTTTTGTGTTCTTAAATCCTGTGTATGCATTCAGTACATGTATCTTTTTGCCTTGATTATGAAGAAAATATATCTATTTTTTGTAACTGTTCTCTGATGTGCCATAACTCATGTTTTTCTTGCACACTGTTAATATTTTGTGGATATTGCTGTTAAAAACGATAATATTGAGAAGTAGATAACATTAATAAAAAGATGATATAATAACATGTGTTCTTGTCTTCTTTTACAGCGTGGCATGCAAACAGGTGGCTTTTTTCTCACGCTGACTGAAAGGGCGCAGGAATGCACATGGACTCGCCTGTTGGTCAGATAGGTACATGGCGTGCAGTGCATGTATGCAAAGACAAAAACTTGCAGAACCAATCAGAGTAAACAAAGAAAAGGTCAGGTAAATCCTCCCTGTTGGCTCATTTTGCAGGAATGTTATTGTTAACATTCCTCTCTCAGCCGTCTCTGTGCCCTTTGAGTTTCTCCTGGAACAGTCACGAGCCTCCTGCAAGTCTCAAACCAATCCCCCAACCCCTAAGGAAACCAGAGCCAATCACGAGGGTGGATGAACCACAGCCAATTGGAAAGCCAGGCAGGAGTTGTCTTAACCAACTCCCCTCCCATGTCCTGCTGATAGTAAACAAATGGGAGGCCCATGTGCCTGAATGTTCCCTCTTTTCCCCACTCTGTTGTCAGACGTGAGAACAGAAGGCGGAGAGCAAAACAGAGTGAAAAGAAGGCAGAGGCAAGGATGCAGTACCTGTACTATGTTGTAGGACATCTTGATACCTGCATGTGAAGATATTACAGTATGGGTGGGGTAAGATGCACATGCTGTGGTTTTCAACCCTTGCGAAGGTGCATTTGCAGGTTTAGCACCATCATGTGATTCAAGAAAATGATTGAACAAGGCTACTGGTGTTGCAGCTACTCATATGGTGTCCGTCTGAAAATGCAGGCAATGCAGAGATGCATTTCCCACAGCTGGTTTCCTCAGACTCCTTGCCAGCAGCTCTGCATGTGCCACTACAATGAGTTTCTGTCTGTTCATTTCTCTCTCTCTCTCTGCCTTGTGTTTACAACAGTAGGAAGCCTGGCGGTGAATGTGAGGCCTGCTGGAGGACAAAGGCATCGCCCCGAGTGTTTTTTCTATTACTGCAACACAAATGTAAACTGTAGTTGCATGACTCATACGCAGTTCCCGGTTCCATGACGCACACATGGTTTTTGTATGGGACTACAACAGAAACCTCTTCAACTGATAAAGCAGTTAATCATTTATGAATACAATAATTTATTGACTTAGTTAACAAAACACAAAAATACACTTTAAATATCTATACAGATAAATCCTTTGTAGTGCAATGTAGTCATTGATACATCAATAAATTACAGGTTAACAATGTAAATATTTAAGTTTTGATCTTCAGCATTGAATCAGAGTGTTGGATATTTGCTCCTGAAGGCACGGGGATATTCTTCTGCAGCACAATCAGATTTCACAGTCAGAAAAAGCAGCTCATGATGATGGTCATTCAGTCTTCTCTGAGCAGAACACGCCATGTTCTGAGTCTGTAATTTAACAATGTTCCTGCAATTCCAGTAAGTCCTGCATGGCTTTAACGTGAATATCATTTCCATTTCAGTTTCCATGGTGACGATTCCGCCGCGGGTTCAGCTGCTCATTTCAAGAACACACGTGGTGCACGCCTTGTCTTATGTAAAGACACACAAATACCGTGCCTACACACACAAACACACCTTCTCGCAAATGACTATCCAGTGTCATGGGAATTCCTGGAATAGTTTCATCATTACAGCATTCACATCCTCTCCACAGAAACACAAAGGCCTCCAGATACTAGCTGGGCATGGCAATTTTACTTGCAAAGCTACTAGTCCATGATGAATTTCTTGTTAGTGCCTAACAGAAGTTTAAAACAAAAAAGAAAGAGGTCTAGATTTCTGCTTTCATAGTTTTACTGGTTTAAAAACAATTTGGTCTGAATGAGAATCTAGAAGTGTATACCCTATTTTCTCCCTGCATGTTTTTCATGTAACACCAACAGTAGCAATTAGTTGCCACTCCAATCGTCTTCACCTGTCTGACAGGAAAGCTTTAGTTCCTGCTTCTCATCAGGACAGCTGGTCCCAGTCCACTCCAGGCTGTCCCTGCATGAGCTACAACAGATCCTTCAGTTGATCAGTATCTGAACTCAGAAAGACCTCTTGTGGGTTTTGCTGTTCTTGGATGCAGGACCCTTCAGCGTTCTTCCAGGACAAGTTCAGGCACCCACTGGTCCAGGCGTCGACTCTCCTTGCAGTAGGTCCCCACTTCCTGTAGTCTGTAGTGGTCTGCCTGGGGGTTCTGCAAAGGATGAATAAAACATTAAGGTCTGCACAATTACCACATTGTCTCAATTTGACACTGTTCATTACAGATTAGATGCCTGCAGAATCAAACGCACCGTCACCAGAATGCAGTGGAGGTCTCCGTGCTCTTCCTGGTTTCTGTTGGTGTCCACAACTTCCAGCAGCTGCTGGAGCCGCTGAACCCCGGAGACACGGAGGATGTTGATCCCACTGTCACAGCAGAAGGACTGCAGCAATGTGAAGTGGATCTGCAAACCCACATCATCTTCACCATCAGCTGCCAGAACGCACAGAACCACACTGTCTGGGTCTCTGAGGAGGGACAAAAGCAGAAAATGGATCAGTCTGAGCATTCTGTGCATCGTCCCATTTGTTTTTCACAGTAGGTAAATCAAACAGAATGTCATCTTGATTAAATCAAATGCATGATAACATTCTACTCACGCGTTAAGAAGTTTTGCTGACTCATAGATCCCTATGGTCAGGCAGTCTTGTTTCTGAGCTGTCATCAGCAACTCCTCCAGAGCCAAGCCTGCTGACTGCATTCTGTCAGAAGAGAGAAAATCATGCATAGTATTATGTTATATTCTGCAGTCAAACAAATGCTATTATTAGGCTTCACAGTACTACAGGTAAAGTTCTTTTCAGGTAAAGACTTTTAAAATCAACTTTTTTACTCATCTTGTCACATTTATTTCAGCTGGAGGGCTGCATGCAGGAAAGGAGTAAGGAACAATTTGGAAGTTATAATCTAGGAATTATGGGGGGCATGTGCCTTTTTAAATCAAATCTAATATAATAACTTTGAACATTTATGCATTGTTGAACTTTTATGTGTTCCGCATTTATAGAGATGGTTAAACAGCACATTTGTCAAATATTCCAATGCATAAAATCTCTGCGCTCAGTTAAAGTCTTAAACGCAAGCTAGTTATCAAACCTCATGAGTTTAGGTTACATAAAGGTCAAAGGACAAGATGCATTCCTGTCCTGGCTGCACATGACTTCTTTCCACATGGCTCAGCCGGGGTCATAAAACGAAATCCGACACTGAGAGCAGAAAAAGGGGGTAAGAATCTCACCTTTTCTCCATGACGCTCGATCCAAAGCTTTCCTCAGGAATCATATTTGCAGTTTAAACATGCGACTTAATTCCAGTGAGCAAATATCTGATAGATCCTGATAGATAATGAATATTCCTCTTGTGTGTTACGTTTCTACCGCGCACCGACGTCTTTACTGTTTGTTGTCTGTACTCGGTAGGTAACGTTGCGACGCACTCAGTCTTTATACCGTGATGCCTGGAGGGCGGCACCGAAACTCACCGAGTTTTGCAATTGGCTAAAAAAAAAAAAAAAAANTAAAAAAAAAAAAAAAAAGATTAAAATATCCACAGTGTCTCTCTGTGACGTCTTTTATTTTGTTTGGATACATGCTGTAATTTTTTTTCTTCAATAGTTACATGAAACTACATTTGCTTTGTCATTCTGACGTGGATACAGGATACATAATTCTGTAAGAAAATTTAAGATTATAAAGAATATCAAAGTAGCTACATCATAAAAAAAAATAGTTTTTATTTCTTAAATGCGTGGGACCACCATTCAGTGGCGCAACTTGTGCAAGCTTAATGTTTTCGTAATATTTCAGTTTGCGTAACTAAGCACAAGTGATTATGTGAGCATTACTGACATCTAGTGGCTGTATTGAAGAGTAACAGTGACTCAGTAGTCAAGGACACTCATGGCACAAACAAAAGAGCCATGTAGGTTAAAAGAAAAAAGTGGCATAAACAATGACAGTGCAATGTTACACTTGATTACTACACCATAATAAACTGCAATTAATGTTTATATCATCAAATATCAGAAATAATGTTGGTATGTAACATTTAACAGTTTGGTTGTGCTTCCTTGTGTATGTAACTGATAGTGTGTTTTTTTTGTGTGTTTTTTTACATGCAAAAAAAAAAAAGTCTGCTTTGATTGTTTGTAGTTCAAAGAACAGTGCCTGAAACCAGTAAACAGTTAATCTGATTCTTCTCCCGTTAGATCTTAATCTAGTGAATAATTGAAGTTTGTGACATGGTGATGATCTGTGTTTTACACCAGATGAGGTTCAGTCTGCTCAGATAGGACCGGGCAGAGATGATCATTGGATCTGTAGAGCTCAAACTGATCATTCGTGTCTATATCATCAACAACCTGGTTCTCAAAAAAGTTGTCAGCATAATTGAGCATCTGCTCCACAGCACTAAACAGCAGTATGTCAGTGTTCAGGTCCAGGTCCACCTCCTCACTGTAGTTCTTTACCGGCAGGATGCAGAACAAGGGGATTCCCAGAGACTCACTCAAATCCCGGGCCTGAAAGCCAGCAAGAGAAAGCATCAACACCACAGCAGCATGTTTCCATCTTAGGCACATTGATTATGAGCATTGTCAGACTTTTTCTGAGGCAAAAAGAAGTAAATGGTGAAAAGAAGTAATTCCTGCAACCATTTTGGCAGAACAATTATATATAAGGGCTGACTGATAAGTTCTGAGCCTTGCCAAAAAAGAAAAAAAAAGTTAGGACACAGAGCTGTTGCTGTTGTTTATTTTTTAACATAATCTCCTTCCAACTCAGCACAGTTCCACCATCAATGCTGAATTTTGTCCTAGCCTCAGAAGTCCTTTTCCTTAGTTGATGTGATGTCATCATCTGAGGCAAAAAAGGTTTCAGATGGAATGTTTTTCATGTTTCAGAAGAGATCAAAGTCTAAGGGGAAAATCAGGTAAATAGGGTGGCTGCTGAAATAGTTCAAAGCCACAATCAAGGTTAGCAGCTTTGGCGACAACTAGTGCATGTGCAGCGGCCTTGTTTGTACATGTTGTACAACTCAGAGACTTGGGTGCCTTTGGAACATGTAAGTTATATATACTAGATAAGTAGTTAACGTGTGCAAAAATACCTTATTTTCTAAAAAAAAAACAAAAAAAACAAAAACAAAAAAAAAACAGTACTTTCTCACTTCCTTATGTGACAGGCTCAGGATTTATCAGTTACACTCTGTTTGCAGAGTAATATATGGTTTTTCAAGCATTTTATCATAGCAAAGGTCAATGCTGATTCCATCTGAGATGAAACAGGGAAAATTATTTTGTCTGTAGTTGAAGTTACCTTCCTCTGGATGTAAACACTCTGATAAACATTCTTCAAGTCCTCGGCCACCAGGGGGCAGGCCTCATCTACTTTGGTCATCAGCAGAATCTGAGGAATACCTGGACCAGAAGACAATAAATGAAAAATGAAATTTTATTGATCATAGGGGCAAATAAACTCACCATACCAATGGGTTTTAACAGGAAAAACTTCCATAAAAGGAATGAGACCAGTAAATACAATACTGCTCACCCAGCTGGTTGGTCTTTTTCCGGATGGTAGCAAGCTTCTCCAGCATTTTTTGGGAAAGGAGAGAGACCTTGCAGGTGTCGATCACATAAACCACACAGTGAATCGTGTCACTCAGAGTCACATGCTTCTTATAGCCAGGAGCATCTGAATGGAGAGGCGCAGAGGGACTAAACTGAAGGACAAATAAAGCAGAGAAATAATTATTTTTTAAATTTGTCTTTCAGTAAAGTGAGCTACATGACTATAGATAGGAAGAAAAAGAAGACCTGGTAGCGGTCTTGCATATGACCCTTGCAGATGTTGACCAAGTCCTCCAGGTCCAGTCCAGCATCAGCATTTTCCTCCAGACCCATAGTGTCACACAGAATCAGAGGAACACTCCCACAACCCTTCCCTGCCTTGATGTTATAGGCGCGGAACTAGAAGAGATGTGGTGAAGAAAATAACTCTTTACAGAGGTTTTATACACTTTGTCTGCCATGTTTTGTTGTAACATGGTTAAAATATTCTTGTCTGTCATTATGTAGCAACTGAGTTTAAACCCTGAAATCCAAACCTGGGTAAAGCAGCAACAGCAAAAAGCCTAAATTCTGTTTTGATCAGTCAGTACTGTGCACAAAAAGTCAAATGTGTGATGTTACCTGGGTAGTAACGCTCTTTCCTGCCATGCCAGTGATGGCCTGTGATGTCATGTTGCCTCAAAATGCTGAGTTGATGGAGTTGAAGAAGCTGGACTTGCCTGATCCAATTGGGCCCACCAGCAGCACCCGGGCCTGATGCACTGTTTTGATGTCAGGCTGATAATTCTGGATGACCTTCATTAGCTGCTGCTTTCTCCTATTTTTTTAAATATATATTTTAAGGGATTTGCTTGATGTAGAAAGTTTAATTCCAAAAGTAATCACTTTTAATTACTCACAGTCTTACATAAGCACAGATTTTTGACCAATTTTTGTGCTTTTTAAAGGGCATTTGAGCATTTTTAAGTACTGAACCTTCTGCCTTCTGAGGCAATTCAATTCCAAAGTAAAGCAATTTATTTATTATTTATTAAGTAAAAATGGTAGGGAGACATTTGAAGACATCATTTTGGATTCTGGGAACTTGATTTGGGCACCTTTTTTTTTTTTTTTTTTTTNTTTTTTTTTTTTTTTTTTACCATTATAGACTAAATAATGAATTGATTCAAAAAATAATTTATAAGAGTAATCAATTATAAAGTAATCATTAATTGCAGCTTACTCAGTAGTCCAGTTGACGTTCCTCCAGGGTTTGGACAGGAGACCTCCCAAGCCTGCATAGAAAAAAAAAACCTAAATTAATTCCATGCTGAGACTAAAAAATAAAAGTACAACAGTGACATTCAGTGTTTATTAAGAGGGCAGAATAGTGCTGAGATCCTCACACACCTTCAACTCGATACACTTCAAACTCTGTCAGCACCAAGTCGCCTCCGTGCATCTCTGTAGGCTGAAAGTTGAAGCCTGTCCCTGGGTTGGACAGAATTTCAGGTTTGTCTTCATTCAGGAAAACTAGAGCACCATAATTAGGACCAGCAGCTCCATGTGTGAAAGCACTCTGGCCGCTGTTAACCGCCACCCTCACAGGCCTCCGTTCCTCTATGCTAATGCTGAAGAGGAAAGCCTCCTCATCCGTGATGCCTTCTCCGCTCTGGGTGTAGTCTTTAGAGGTGTAGGCTCCATAAACAAAGCCAGCGTTGTTGTAGGCTGTAATGACAGTGGGCCCCTGCTTGTCACAGCGGCTGTGGAAAGCAGCAGCGGTGTAGCCGTGGATGCTGGCTTTGTAGAGCAGGTGGAGTCTGACATAGCCAAAGAGAGAGAGCAGCTTCTTCCCCTGATCTTCAGACAGCCTGGATGTGACCACAGACATGATGGAGAAGCTAACAAAACAGACCTGAGGATGAAGAAAACTGATCAGATATTTTTATATACCAACAAATGCTGTGTTATTTGATTCTTTGTGTCTCTAAGTAGAGTTAAACTAATATATTAATATTATAATATAATTAATATAATAGTGAATACTATGTGATTTTTGAAGGACTATACTATTATGACATTTGGAAGAGCTTTTAGTAAGCTCAAAGACACTAATAACAATTAAATCTAATTGTATCATCAATCAGTTTTTTTCTGTAACATGACAGGGCAGGCTGGTTTAATTTATGCAGATAGATAAATGTTTGAAAAGCCTGAATGGAAACAGGAAAAACATTTAATATTGAAAGCAAATATGCATATTTTAAATAATGGAGCTGCATTATAGATATTATATCATTATTTCTAGAAAATCCTCCATTTGAGAGGCAATGTGGCTGACAGAAAGTGAAAGTAATTCCTGGCACAGAAACAAAAAAAATTATTTATTGTGTTTACTAACTCAAAAATAACTATACTTATTAACACAAATCAGTTTGTTTAGCCGCCATGGGAGAAAATGCATAAATCAAATCATCAAACTCACCTGCAGTAGAATTAAAGTGTTGTGAGCAGGCTATTCTTTTGTTCCTGTGGAGACTTTCAGTTTTAAGTAAAAGTGAAAGTGTCTTGAAAATAGCAGGAGGGTTTTACAATCTGTGAAAAAAAAAAAAAGCTACGGAGGATAGAAGGAGGCCTTAAATGAGCCAAACTAGTTAATAGTTAAGCTCATCTTCAGTCTCTCTTCAGGAAAGGTTTTAGATAGACTTCTGTTAAGATTAGGAAAACTTTAAAGTTCTGGAGAAGCATGGGTCCTTGAACTAAAGTCAGAGCTAAACTACACAAACTTTAATGTGCATTCATGTTTACTTGTCCAGTTTACAGCTGGTTTGGGTGATATTCTTCTTTTTATTTTATGTCTGCTATGGCAAAGTCCAGCTCCTTTTGTCCTGGTCAACATGAGAGGTGGGCAACAGGGGAGGAGAGGACTGACGGTGGACTGACCCAAGTACAGTGGGACCTTGGTCCTGGGCCGCTAAGGTAACTGTGAAAACCCTGAACAATCCAGCAAATTTTGGCTCTGTGGTGCTACAGAGCCAAAATTCTGCAAAAGTGTGACTTTTAAATGCAAGAAAATGTCTTTGCTGTTTCATGATTGGTCAACATTTTGTATATGAGGACACAGTCAGAATTCAGTTCAACCCTGGAAAAAGCCACAATGGTGTGGTGCTGAAGAAATGCCTTTAAATGACCTTAAACAAACATTATCAAACAGTGATGCACATTCTTTATTCAACACGAGCCCAAAACCCACACATTTTGACGACGTTTTTTCAAACATTATACAAAGCGAAAGGTGAAATGTTCACAATATTCATCCCAAACAAGAAGTTTTCCTTCCATTCTCTCTGCTCACTCACTCTCTGTCCTCATCAATATCATGAATGAAACAACATACAGAACACACGTTTACATGCGTGACACATACACAGTTGCAGTTCATTTGGCTATTATGTGGCTCAAAGTTTCCATTGCTCATGATTACAGATAATTCAACCCACCAATCCTCATGAATCATTGATTCAAACTTTTTGTACTACAACAAAAGACATAAATGAGCAACATTTGTTCTTGATATAATCATTAGGATTGTGATAAATTGGGCCCAGCTATATGAAGAGTTGAGAAAATACAAAGTAAAGTTCTTCTCAAGCAGAGCTTGAATATAATTTTAAGTTCTTCTCAAGAATAATACATTGGTTAAGTCCATTTTTGATTAAATTATAACTAATTTGATAGCTATATAACTAATTAGAACATTTATATCATTATAAAATACCTTAGATTAGATAACTTTGAAATATTAAATAAAAGAGGTCTTCTCCCCAAATGGACATACAGCATTTTGGAATATGTCTTTTCTTTTTATGAATTTTCCAGGCAGTAAACAGATGGAAGGAAATAGCTATGTCTCTGTGATCTCATGCTTTGGTATTGAGGAAATGCTCTGTTACATTCAAATTATGCAAACTTACCACATTAAAGGCAAAATAGCAACAGAGATCATCATAGACCTAAAACAATGATTCATACACAGAATGACCAGAATGACATCTATTTTAAAACATCCAGAGTGAGATGAGATGAGAAAAGTACAATTCATATTACTCTCTATATGTAATCCATTACAGATTACCAATTACATCTGAATTTGTATTTGAAGTGTAGTCAATATAATCCAATTTTGTGTAATTCTGATTTACAGGAACAGGATTACTTTGCCTCTAAATATAAATTGCATATAACTGAATGGACAATGTATTCTTATTTACAGACTGTAATTTGAACAGTCATAATTAGCCTTTTTGTCTAGAATATATTTATATCTACAATTAAAATACATATCATCACATTCCACATTTTTCAGAGTGAGATACAAAGACATTTGCTATCTGATTCCTGGTTCACTACAATTTTAAAGCACTTGTAATGGATTACAGTTACAATATCATTCTTTATAACATGCTTGCTGTAATGCTATAATATGTAATCTGTTACTGCAAACCCTGTTGACAGATTTGTGAGTGTACATTCAGATACTGAGAATCTCATGGTTGACAGAGAAGCCAGAACAAAACTTTGGAAATCAGGTACAACACAGAATAAAATGCCTCACCTCATGTCTGCTTACAGTGCTTACAACCATGCTTACAGACCATACAGGGTGAATGTGATTTCTTAAAAGGTATAATGTATAGAACTCTCTTATTACAAGATTCCTGTTGGTGCTGATTCCCAAATTTAATAACTTAAAAATATGATACGGCATCAATTATATGCTTACTCTTGATAATTTGGAGGTATTTGGAGCAGTCTGAATTGATAGGTTCTGAACACTTTTTAATAAAAAGCCCACACATACAGGAGTACCTTCATGTACGGTAACTATTTTGAGTAATCTATGATATCAGCTTTCATGTGGATCTATGTTTGCAGTGTAACATGCTGTTTTTGCAGCCAGTGTGACCTCCTCTCCTGCTCTGCACAGGGTCATGGGTCAAAAATTCATGCAATATTCCTTACTGGAGTGTGTGTTCTCCTTGGGAAGAAGAGAAAATGACAGCAATTTAATACAAAAGCAGCCCACATAGAGGTAACGGACAAGGGGGTGATGGGCTGGAGGTCCTATTTACACGTCTCTACCATTTAGCCATGTTATTTTATTTTAACATTCTCTGCTCTCTTCCTAACTCTCTCTTTATTCTCTTTCCCTCTGCCCTGAAAGACAAATTTCTCTCCTTTAACCCATTTCCACCACAACTCCCTGGGTCTGCATTTCCCAGCCTGCCTCAGAACTCTATTTTACATGCAGGGAAGGTTTCATCCTGCATGGCCACTGTGCTGTTGGAGCCCAGGACAGTGATGCCCAGTTCCCTCTGCCTGTCCAGGGTCTGCTGGTACCACTCCTGCATCGACAGCGACTCAAAGGTAGGGATCACTGTCACCTAGAGATGCAGAGAAAGAAGTAGAGAGCGAGCGGGTGACATGAAAGTTCACCTTTACACACTTGACCAAACAAAAATGTCAGAGCAGAACTGGCAGGGTTAAATGGTCCTTATACGATCATCTTCACACTATGGGAGGAGCTCCACAGGAAATGCTGCATTTCCTGCAACAAAAAGCTTTATTTATACCATAGCCATAAAATATTCATGTCTGATTGTATGCAAGAGATATTAAACTGCAAGTAAGTGGAGCAATAAAATGAATCCTCAACCATGTCTCCAAACATGCTAAGTAATAGGTTTTGGAAAATGGTTGGAAGTATATGTGCAGATAGTATTTATTGGGCTCAAACATGCAAAACCACTGGTATGGTCCTTTAAAAATGCATGACTCTTTCAACATAACCTCTCTTAGGTGAGTGGCCATGGGCTACTTACATTCCAAGATAATCTGACATAGAAAACAATGGACTCAAAGGAAATGTCACTCCTATTTGACATTCTCCTTCTCCTTTTCCACATTTTTATATCAGGCCACCTTGCAGTGCTTTATCGTTTACTTATCTTGTGGGTGAAACTATGTCATATTATTGTTAAATTAGAGCATTTACAGGATATGTCTGCTAAATTCAAGATATTTCAGGTAGTATTTTGCTTGGAAAACTGTTGGAACATAACCAGTTTCTATAGTTTCTGCCTGTTTGTCCATTCATCGCCATCCTTTTTCTTTTTATTCCCCAAGTTAATTTCCTGCTGTTTCTGGATGTTCTTCTTAAAGAAAGAAGCTGCTAGTGTTATAGTTGGTGTGACGAAGAAGTACAGTATATGTACTCTTTGGTCATGATAGCACATGGCTGGTTATTCTCAGGTTATTCTGAATTCTGTCTCTATTCATACCTTAATGTGTAATTTCCATTACAATATAACGGAAAGGATACCACAGAATTGTTTGTTTTACATATTGAAGTATTGTAAGGTGCAAGTTCCTAAAATTTGCATTGTATTGCCAATTCGGGTTAAAATTAAGCTCTTAAAGTATGTTTATCTACCTGTATAGTGTCAGGCCAGGATGTCTTTCCATCTAGTAGTGCATCCAGCGTGCTCCTCATAATTTCCTCCCTCTGAGGACTGTCCCCGCTGATGATGTAGCAGGAGGAGCGAACACACTTGAAGAAGTCCACATTGACTGTTGGAGAGGAGGCTCCAGAGGGAATATAGGCCAGGTCGACATACAAGCTGACTTCACCAACAGAGGTAGACTTGGATCCTGACAGAAGGGGAAGAGGACTTTTTAAAAAAATGCTGATCGTCCAGATGCCAAGTGAAAAGACAACAATAATTACCGGTTAGTATAGAAATAAAAGCATGGAAGCAAAAAATAACACACAAAACAAAAACGGTTAGCATTGACAGCACATACCAGGTCTTTGTAAAGACTTTGCTGCTGGTGTTCGAGGGCTACAGGACGGAGTATGAGTGGCTGAGTGATTATCCTTGGTCTCCTTCATGCCTCCATTTTGACTCCCTGTCCTGCGTTTCCCCGTCTGTACAGAACCTGAGACTGATTTTGGAGAGGCCTCAGTAACCTTGTTTAAAAAAAAGAGCAAAAAAAAAAAAAAANAAAAAAAAAAAAAAAAGAGCATTTACAAATTATATAAAGTTATACACTATATATTCCACAGGCCAGAAGACATCATTTTCTCCTGAAACAAACTCACCGCCTTTTTTCCTCGCATGCCTGTGCTTTTTGTTCTCTTCTCATGAGCATCAAAGTCAGACTGAGGGACTGGCATAGAGGCATCTGGATATGGGGGCAGAGGTGGACTGTCTCTGAGGGGGGCTGGAAGAGGATCTGGGGGCAGAGACTGACTGGAGGGGNTGGGGGGAGTTGGTGGGTTCACTACATGACTCCTCCTCATCTGAATCCAGAGCTCCATCTGCTGTGGTGGATGGGCAGTCCTCTGTGCACACAGGGGCATTCGATTCGCTGACTGAAGTGTCCTTGGGGTTGTTGTTGTTGTTGTTGCCATGGTGATGTGGACCTAACGCTCCTCTAGAGGGCTCACTGGCACCTGAGTTTGAGTCGGCTGGCTTGAAATGCTTGAACTCGCAGGGTGAAACCAGACATAGATCCACGTCATGAGATGAAACCTCAAAATGAAGGTTGCTGGGAGCTGGTTGGTGTCCCATCTCCGAACTCTGACCCAGTGGTCTTGGTGGCTTCTTCATTGGTAAAGACATGCCAACAAAATGGCCTCCATTTGAGTGGGAATGATGTATACTGTCATCCCCATCTCTCTGGCTCACAGCAGTTGGTCCCTGCTCGAAGGACATGGACAGGGATTCATCTACTTCTGTAGACTGAGGCGAACTCACCTCAGCTGGCATGGAGTGTGTCGTGGTAGTGGTTGCAATGGAAGGAGAGGGATCAGAGCCTCCATCTTTAAATGAACCCAACGACAGGAAACTTAAGTGCTTTTCTTTGGGGTTTGAAGTTGCATGGCTGTCTGGAGTGCCTTCGGGCTCACATATCTGCCCGTCCTTGGACAACCCATTTGGCTGGTTGACATCAGTGGCATCTAGGTTACTGATCTGAGCCTGTATCCTGCTGAGAGTAGCCCTGTTGTCCCACACGTCATCTGGGGACAGACAGTATGGAGTGTGGCCTGCGCTGTTGGGCCTTGAGTCAGGGGAAATGGGCTCTACAGTCTCCTCATCAGGACTAAGAGGAGCCTGGTTTTCTGGAGAGGATCGAGAAGGAGGGCTGTTTTTCAAATCATCCAGGGGATTGTACTCAGCTGGGGTCATGTGTAGTTGGACAGCATGCTCACTCTTTGGGCTTTTGTTCAAATGAGAAGGAAATCCTACAACTTTGGGTGTCTTTTCTGATTTGTCAGCAGATCCAGGCTGTTCTGCGACATATGGTAGTAAGTCTACATCAGCCTTTTCTCCACTCTCACACTTCCTTTGTCCTCTATTATTATCACTCTCTTCATCCATTATCCCCGTGCCACCTGCTTTTTCCTCCTCTAGTATCTCTATGGCTTTATTACTTGTCTCTTTGCATAGACCTCCAGGGCTCTTTTCATTTCCTGGCTCGCTGCTTTTCTGTTTTCCTTTATCTTCTGTTTCCACCCACGCCTCTCTCTCAGTTTCCTCTCTGAGCTTGAGAAAATCAGCTGTCATATCCTCAGGGGTAGACATTTTGGAGCCACAGACATTCTCTTCAGGATCATTCTCCAGTTTTTGCTTCTGCTGGTCCTTATCAGAGCCCCCTGGCTCTAGGATTTCTGAAGTCCCTGTGGCAGGTTTTGTTGAGGTGTTATTTGTCAGTTCAGAGGTCACATTTAACTGTTTCGTCTCCTTTCCTGATTGTTTGCTTGTTTTCTTCCCCCCTGTTTTAGCATCATTTTTTGATTCCTTTTTGAGCTTTGCTTTATTTTCATTCTTAGGTTTGGATGGGAACACATCCCTTTTTACTTGATCTTTCCTTATAGAACCATTCTCCTCTCTCTTGCCAGCCTTCTCCTCCTTTTTCCCATCCTTTCCTCCCCCTTTCTTTGCAGATGGTGCTTTTTGTTTTAGACCTGTCTCTTTGATTTTAGTTTTATCAGCATCTCTTTTCCCTTCTTCTTTTGTACTAACTCCATTCAATACTTTTCCTTTTTCCTTCACTGGAGTCTCCCTTCCCTCTTCTCTATCTACCCGCTCTTTCCCTTGTCTGGGTGTTGTCTCCTTCCCTTGTGACTTGCCACTTTCCTGGCTCTCTGTCCTCTTGGCCTTTCTGTCTTCCTCCAGCTTCTCCAGGTCCCCAGTAGTCACTGTGGGTTTCTGGAGGAAGGGCAGACCCTTCAGCTTCTCCAGCCCCTCCAGAAGCTTTGCCTGTGGTGTAACACCCGGGAACAGCACCCTAACCACTTTCTCCTGTGGACAGGCTGGGTGCCACACAAGAAGGGCGCACACTGAGGCTAGGGCAGTGAGAGGGAGAGTTTGGGATTTGGATGCTGATGATATGGCGTCAGGCCAGTTTTGCATAAGTGTATGGTACTCCTGACTGTTTTTGCCTGGGTTGATGATGTACAACTCCAACTGTCCCACTCCCATCTTCTGGAACAGAGTTATTGGCTCGATGGGAGCCCCCTGTTGTCGAAACATTGGCTGAGGCCTGATGTCTAACTTCTTTAACAACTTTAAGGTCAGAGTTGCCTGGTCTGTGCTCTTCAGAACATTGTCTACAACTGAAAGGACAACACGAAAGCTTTACTTAACATTATAAATTTTACTCCCTATTTAAAAATGGTTTTGGCATAAATCTTGTCTAATTCACTTTTTTAAAAAAGTCCAAAAGTAAATTTTAATGTATTACTTACATGGCTGTCGTTCAATCTGCAACCTGCTGGGAGTGTTAAAGAACACTACTCCAAGCTCTGGAGAGATCAACCTCTTAGAAGAGTCATCTGTTAAAGATGACCACAGAGAAATCTTAATCTTCCTGCAGCATCACCAAAAACATCTTTATTGTATCCCTGTTTCTTACCTTTGACATCAGAGCGCAACTCCAACTCAGCCACCTTCCTCTCCAGAAAAGCATTGACCCCAGGGAGGTTCTCCGTCCCGATATGCGTCAACAAAACAGCATCCACCCGGTCGAGGTGACGCACCAGCTTCCAGAAACAAGCCTGAGAGTCTGACCCACCGTCCACCAGAACTGTGAAGCCACTGACCGCAAAGAAGGCACAGTCGCCGCGCCCAGCAGGGAACACGTAGCAGCAGGGACGGGACAGCTTGAGAAAACCCACCGTACCAGGAGGAGGCAGGAGATCAAAAGGAGATGGAGAGGAAAGAGTTCCTGAAACGAGGGAGGTAAATTCTCCCAGGGCCTCCATGGCTGGCAGCACCTCTGGGAGATTGATGTGAAGGGTGAAAGGTCCCAGAAGAGGCTTGTTTCCTAAGAGAGTCTTCCTCCACTGGCCAATGTTGGGACAGCTGAGGGTCAGATTCAGCGTGGAGGGGAGCGAGGACACAGCGCTCTCTTCATCTATGAACTGAAGAGAGGAGGATATAAACATAGTTATTAATTGCACTGCATAAAATTAATAGCTTTTTATAAAGGATGACTCTAGAGATGGCAATGTTGATCCATCAGTCGGTCCAGTGCTTTGGCTCAGAGTAAAATATCTCAAACACAATTGGATAGATTGCCATGAAATTTGGGACAGACGTTCATGTTGATTCATCAAGAGGATCAATCCCAACAACTTTTCTAAACCCTAACTTTTCATCCAGTGCTATCAGCAGGTCAAACTTTTTAAGTAAAATATCTCAACAAGTATTGGTTGGATTGCCATGAAATTTGTAAGAGATATTTATGGTCCCTAGAAGATGCATGATAAAAATGTTGGTGATCTTCGGACATTTAATCTGGCAAAAAGCAGCACAGTTCACTTTAGTTCATCACAAATTCCCCTAGTAATACAAACTGCAGAGAATTTACAGTACATGCAAATATTGTCATACCTGCTCTGTTAGTATTTCTTTCAGTTTGTGTGGTGAGAAATGTCCTCTGTGGAACAACAGGTCTCCACTTTCTTCCACACTCTGGCCGGCCAAGATCAACAGCTTATGAGCCGATTCACTGGACAGAAAACCAAACACCTGACCGAGGGAGAGATGGAACAGTGTGTTATGTTTTACCTCTCCACAATCAACAGATGAGTCCACTGCTATTACAGTGTCCTACCCATACATGCAATCTTCTTTAGAGTCTGTTCTTGTCTGTTATAATTGTGTGTTATAACTTAGTTTATCCCAGTAAGGAACCAAGAACCTCACCTCTGAGTGAACCTGATCCTGAGAAGGACTGATCAGCACCTGAGTGTCCAACACTTTGGTACTGTGGTGCAGACACTTCTGCCCTGAGGATGCAGAGAGAAAGACAGAGGACAGAGACCGAGGAACAGACAAGAAAAACAAAGAGGTGAGAAGAGAGAAAGGGAGTTAAGAAGCAAGCCAACGGCACCAACGAGTGAGTGAGGGGGCAGAAGCTAATAGGACGGGAACTCAAAGAAGTCAAAGAGACAGTGAGAAAGCGAGCTGAGTAAGGCTTTTTATTGACTCTCAGAGGAAGAAAGGGAAAGGAAGAAGAGGGGAACAGCTGAGTCAGAGAGACTGTCTGAGGATGAGATGCCAAGTTTACTCGATCTGCAGAGGAAAGCCAGTCTGAGTGGAAGTGGATAAATGTCTGTAGACCTAGAACTGAACACATCCAAACTGGAAAATACCCAGTCAACAAAAAACAAAAATTTCTCTTTCTTTCAAGTCAAAATTTAAAAAAACCTACAGTCACTGAACTGCATTTTTCACATTTTTACGCTTTTTGCCTTGGATTTGTGATACTGTTACATGCATAAGTTTCAGTGTAAATGTGATCCAACATTTCAGTGTTTGTGTCTGTCTTTTTCTCACCTTCCTCCTATTACAAAATGACAGGCCCTCCATTTTACAATCCCTGAATTGTTAAAAGCTGATCCAAAAATAACACATAACAAAACTTACCATGTACAGAGGAGGCTCCCTGGCTGCAATTTTGTGCTTGTTTGTTCTGGTCCACATTTATCACTTAGCAGCTCAGTTGTAATACAGCTGTTTGGCTTGGATCTTTGTCTGCCTTTTCATCATTTTCCTATATGTCTGGTTATGCTTATTCCTGCATGTTAAGTCCACATATATAGCCAGGGAGGTGGCACAGCTTGGTTGCAGGTCTGTTGTTTTCTATCCAGAGGGTCCACCCATGTTTAACAATGAATTGACAACTCCTCCACTTTCCTTCCTTCCTTCCTTACTTCCTCATTGACCCCAGACCAGCTGACCTGGCGGGGTACCATGGAGACAGGGCTTTCTGTGCAAAGTGTGGTCAAAGACTTTGAGCGAGGCCGATGACTTGAATTAACACAATTGCTTACCTGCTCCCTTGAATGACACGGTGTGGTGGGAGAGGAATTCTTGGAGAAAGAGATTCAGGTTACATGATAACAAGTCCACATCCCATGACCTTATACCTGGAGACATATAATCAGAGAAACATTGGTCATATACAGTTGATTTCACATGCTGGATTGTGCTTCCAAACACCAGTAAACTGGATGTCATGTCTAAAGTCTTTGGCGTGGCTTTAATGGGAACTTGGTATTGCTGTTGTTGGAATTCTGGAATGATACTTAAAAAACAGCGCCATCTAGCGTCCCTTTAGGGCTCGGATCACAGTCATTCCAGCCAATGATTACGTGCATGCACAGAAATATCTCGTTTTTTATTATTGTACAACAGCTTAACCAGGCTCATATCCCCTTCAACAAGATATAATCGTTATCCAGATCTCTCATTTCATTACAATTTGTAATATAAAGCAAGTGAGGATGATCCCACCTATAAGTTTTCTGCCTTGGCATTCTACATTTTCACACTCTGCAGGATTTGGCTTCTCCATCTTACACCCAGAAATGTAAAGAAAGAGGAGAGGAGTCATTGTATCCTCCGGGTGTCACGTTCACTTTCACCTCATCATGTTGACCGCTGTTATATCATTTGAGGTAATGAGCTCAGCCGACAAAGCAGACAGACCAGACTGCTTTTAATTCTAACATGCCCAGAGGAATGAGGGTGATGCTGGTGGAGGAAGCATCGCCAGATGATGCATCCCCGGTCGGTAGGGTGGATGAAATTACATAAACACCGCAATGGGTTTACCGTAGCATCCTCCGTTATGATTTAAACGACGAGAATTTGCAGTACCCTTGATCTGAATTCGTGAATTTGTGAATCTTCAGACTAAGCAAAGCACTTAAGACGATATAATAAACGTACCTCGTTCGATCTCTTTGCTGATGTGCCCCGCCTGGCCGGGGTGCCCGCCGGTGCGTCCGATGATGATGAGCAGGGAATATTTGTGGAGACAGAGGTCGAGGTTTGCGGCCGCAGGGCGTCTCGGCTTCTCCTGGACCTCCCTCTCCAGGACCCGGCTGGACGCCATGTTGGAAACTTGTACTTGGTTATGATGTCATTGAAACGCCTGACAGCGCCTTTCTTTATTATAGGGGCTGACAGCTGCGGTGCGCTGGAATGCAGCTGTGTATTAGTGTGTGTGAAGGAGCTGAATTAGTGATGTCGTTGATGTCAGTATTTTTTTTTATTTCCTCTCTCTCTCTCTCTCTCTCTCTCTCTCTCGCTCTCTCTCTCTCTTTCTATCACGCACACACGCGCGCGCACATACACACCAAATTGAAATCAGATGTATTACCTCTTCATCTCATGAATCAATTTAGAAACCAAACACTGGTTAGGTTTAACATTTATTTTACAACATCCCTGGTCTAAAGAAAAACACACAAAAACAAAAATATAATAAAGGCCAAGATTTATGACAAAAACACTACGTTAAAAAAATATAAAATCTGTCACAGTCCAAGACAGACAAAGAGAGATTCACACATAAAGTTTAACTTTAATGAGTAACTAAAAAAATCAAGCCCATTAAAAAACATCATTAATGTTCATTAATTTTTTTTAATCACACATTATAAGCATCGCCTCTTTTAACGTTTTGTCGGAAAGAAAACAACAGCATTAGTAGCCTGTGTCTCACTTAACTTTTTTTTTTTAAAATCATTACAAACTGGTGAACTTTCTCCTTTGTTATGATGCTCTTAAATAATTTCTTTACTTCACAAACATTTGAGAACATAAAAGTTACAGGAAGTTCCCCGAGGGCAGCCGCACAGAGTGCCGATGCGCGCACCTTTACGCACGGCGCACGGCTCTCCAGCGTCACACTGGAATGACAAAAATAACATAATTTCACAGAAATATGTACTTTATAGGCTTATTTTAAGAAACATTTTATGAGAAGATTAATATGGAACAAATATCAGTTTCTAAATATTTTAACAAATATACATCACAGTATAATAGCACAACATGGAAGACAAAGACATAAAATATGTTTCACGTTTCAAAGATTCTATAAGAAAATGGCCTTTACAAATGATCATCCCTATTTAATCCAAATACCCAGTTTGCTCTGACAAACTGTATCTCCTATTTTGATAAATCCTAACAGGCGTATCATGTTCTAAATTTAGAGAAAAAACTCAGGTTTTCTGATCAAGTAAACTGTTTTCCGATCAGAAAGTACAATCAAAGACGTGCAACCTAAACATTTTCACTCACCGAAGGCAGCCAACCGAGCTTTTTCTCTGAGGGCATTTCTTTGCTCCTCAGCTTCTCCAGAACTTCTTGTAAGGCTTCAATCTGAAAAGATTGAACAAAACATGAAAAACTACATTTAAAAGCTAAGACTGCAAAGCAACCTTTTCTATTTTTTTCTATTATTATTATTGTTAGTTTCTATTATTTTTTCTCTTTCATGTTTGGGCTATAAAACAGCTGTCATTCATTTCACGGGCACATTTCACAGGTATTTTGTTATTTTAATATTCTACTAACTGTCATTTTGTTATCCTTTTACACAATAACACTTCGGAATTTCCTTTTGAAACTATAGGTACAACTTATTATGTTATGTTCATGTATTTCCGATAAAATCTCTCACCAGGTCTTTCTCCTCTTGGTTTTTTAGGGGGAAATCCACAGAGCGCGTTTCCAATGAGGAATCCTCTCCGTGACCGAGCCACATGCACGCGCAGCAGCAAGTGGCGGCGAGGAGGAGGGCGCGGGCGCTGACCATGGTGCTGAAACACAAACTGGCTGGACAAGTGGCTGGACAGCTGATGGAGGCTCCTTGGACGTCTGGAGACTTTCGAGTTCTCCTGCACAGAGGAGCCTTCTTTATAGCCGCTTTGCTCTGCTGCTGACATCAGCCAGTCTCTGAAATATTCATGGACACTTTGACACGGGTGACACTGCTCATCACCTTTGTATCTTTGGACAATCACAGGAAGGGACCTAAGCGGATATGTTGAAGGGTGGGGAAAGGCGGATGGCTCTACAGCACATAATATATATATATTTGAGGAGCATTTATCTAATCTAGCTTATAATAAAGGTTATGGTGGATGAATAGGGATCAAACCACTTTCTCCAAAACGTTTAGCTGACTTGTCATTGACCAATTTAAACTTAATTGGGGTGAATATATTTGGTTCAAAACAACTTTTACAGCAAAGTTGCTCTACGGTATATTATAATGTTAAGTGAAATAACACTTATCTGGCTCAGAGTAATCATTCTGATCATCAAAAAAAAAAAAAAAAATNAAAAAAAAAAAAAAAAATCTGAAATCAGAGAGGTCAATCCACTTGTTTAAGTTTTATCTTAAACACAATGTCATACATCTTACCCTAAGCCTTACAGCCACGTTTTCCTCCAAATTCTGCCAATCTTCATGCCACCTCTGTTAAATAAAGCTGAAATCAGACTGCAGGTTAACCCTCATGACACCAATCTCTAATCAGGATCCAATTTCCTTTTGTGTGAATAACCTCAAGGCAGTGTGTGTCTCTAAACCCTCATTTGTGGTTAGTGACTTGTGTTTACATAGCAGTCAGACCAGAGATTCCACGTCACTGATAAATTCCTTGTACCCACTGAGACTCCATTCTTCCATCAGGTTGAGGATGATCTTGTTCCCTCTATTATGAAAATGGCAATAAGGGTGGTGATTAATACAAGACCAGTGACTCAATCAGGTTGAGCTGGTACAATGGTCCAGCTCAACCTGATTGAGTCTCTATGTTTAGATGGTTGAAGTGTGTGTTGGTGTATGTTCAAGCTGGAAATATGTGTGTGTTTGTGCCCTTTGTGACTTTCATCATCTTAGATCATATTCTAATGACAGACACATTGGGGTCTGAGCTCATTACAGCACTAAACCACAGCCTTTTTATTGATCACTCATTTGCTCAATGGCACATACACACACACACACACACACACACACACACACACACACACACACTGCACTGCTGGAGGGAAATGACAGTTTCAGCGACATATTAGTGCAAGTAAGAAGTAGCAAAATATGAAGATGAAGGGAGAAACTTGAAGAGAATGACAAAATAAAACAGTGTAACATGGAAGAAATAATAGATCCTAAGCTGTGAAGAAATATTAAAATGGAATCCAATTCAGTAGCATAGACCATTTGTATTCTTTTATATTTAGTCAAAATAAAGGCTTTCAAAGATATCATAATGTCATGTTAAATTACAAGGCAATATGTATAAAATCATACATAGGACTTCTAGGATTTTACATTCAGCTGAAGGTGTAAGAATGTGTAAAATCCCATGATAGAATATTTTACTCTTTATAAACATGATGTACATTAACTTCAATAAGTAATGGTTTGGTGTGGTTAATCATTACCTTAACCATACCAAACCTTTACTCCAATCTTAACCATTTTCAGCTTTAGCTTTAACATCTTTTGGATCCATAATGCCACCCTTTTGTCACAAGATATTCTTATAGTGTAAACCAATATGTCCATCTCACAGACAAAGCAAAATAAGATGGGAAACTAAAATCGCTTTTCAATTTAAACTGTTAATCCATAGGGCATTTTCTGTAATACAGGAAAAACAGTGCTGCAAAGAATGTATTTGTTCTTTAATTGTGCCACTATTTTAATTATACATTCGTACTAATGTTTTGTTATTATTTCATTTTATTGCCTATATTTTTTCCTGAAAAAAAACAACAACAACAAAATACAGTTTATATTATTCTTATATTATGCTTAGTACTCACTCTTTCCGGCAGGGGGCAGCTGTACACTAACAAGTAAGTCGAAGCACGGAAATAGAAGAAGAAGAACAGTCACCCGGAAGTTTACTCTACAGTACAGAAGAAACGTCTCTCCTGTTAATTATTCCATCGTTTCGTTTTATTCTTTGAGTTTCTAGCAAAAGCAGCGATGTCTGAAAGAAAAGTCTTAAATGTGAGTATATGGACTTAAAACGACGTACTTCTGTTAAAATAGTTTAAAATACTTAATCAAAGCATATTAGCTGTGTAAATAGCCGTCTTCGCTATTGTGAGTGGTCTAAATTAGCAAGATATCATTAACAGTGTTAAGGCTTTAGTTGTTTCTTTGTCTCTCGTTAACAGAAACCAAAACTCACATATCAGTCTTCGTCCTATAGTTTTGTTGCAGCTCGCATGTGATAACCGAAGTGCATTATAAATTAAGATTTGGACTGTAAAGTAACTCGTGAGTGTTTTGTCTTCTATAGAAATACTACCCTCCAGATTTCGATCCATCTAGAATCCCAAAGCTTAAACTCCCTAAAGATCGACAATATGTGGTCAGATTGATGGCACCATTCAATATGAGGTAAGTTACGTATATCTGCATAAAGTCACAATCATAGCTGTGGAGGGTGTGGGACACACTTCGCCACTCGCCACCGTGAAAATATCCATCAGCATGGATACTTTTACTGAACTGACTGTGAAATCCCACCAGAAAGGTTTTCATTAGGTTTTGTTGCACACAGTTGAATCGTTTGATCTGCGATTATAACTTAGAAGTTCCTGAGATACTGAACGATCTGTGAGTTAACAACATGGGCAAACTAGGTGAAGTTGCAGTGATAATATACTTTCTGACTACAATTTATGACTATGGTTCTGATTTATGCTCTCAGACTTTCATCTTTTTCCAAATACAAAAAAGGCTTTAGCTGGAATCTATTTAATCTCAGATGATGATATGATATCAGCTGTAGAGGATTATTTCTGGACAGTCAAGAAAATTAGTTATATCAAACTAGGATAAAATCCCTTCAGCATCATTGTAAGAAGTGTGTTGAGTTAAAAAGAGATTATGTTGAAAAATAAATTACATCCTTGGTTGGTTGCAGGTGTAAAACATGTGGTGAGTACATCTACAAGGGAAAGAAGTTCAATGCACGAAAAGAGACTGTTCAAAATGAACTGTACATGGGTCTTCCAATCTTCCGTTTTTATATCAAATGTACCCGATGCCTTGCTGAGATTACCTTTAAGGTAAGAATATTTTATACTATGATTATTACAGTATTTCTTCAAATTAGACAAAGCATGTAATCCAAACAATAAATAAATAAATAAATAAAGCTCTGTGTCAGTGTTTGATATTTTACGTTCTGTCCATAGACTGACCCCGAGAACACAGACTATGCCATGGAACATGGTGCTACACGAAACTTCCAGGCTGAGAAACTAATTGAGGAAGAGGAGAAGAGGGTCCAGCAGGAGAGAGAAGAGGAGGAGTTAAATAACCCCATGAAGGTCAGTGTGTAAATGTGACAATATATGTGTTTGAGCAGGGTTGAGGCATTTGGAATGAAGAGTTGATGGTTTTCAAATCCTCTTCCAGGTACTGGAGAACCGCACACGGGATTCCAAAATGGAGATGGAAGTTCTGGAGAACCTCCAGGAGCTGAAGGAACTGAACCAGAGGCAGGCTCAGGTGGACTTTGAGGGAATGATTGATGAGTACAGGGAGCTGGAGAGGAGAGAGAGGGAAAGAGAAAAAGAAGAGGATGAAAAAGAAACAAAGTAAGTGATGAAGCAGAAAACTTTTAATAATTATTGCATAATGAATCATAAAAATTCAATCACCTCAAAAATTCAGCATTTCACTTCAAGACCAAATAAGCAGTTCTTACCATAATATTCCACTGGTTCCCACTGACCTTTTCTGAACCTGGATTTTAACTTCTGTCTATATGTCTGAAATTCAGTTTATACTAATTGCTTCCACTTAACTCACAGAGAGATGTTGGAGCGGGTTCTAGTGAAAAGACTCAGAGACTCTGACTCTGATTCAGAACATGATGAGGAGAGCAGCAGCAGCACGCAACCAAAAGAATCCAGTGTGGACAAACCTACAGACATCCTCACCACTGACAAACCTACAGACACACAGGTAGGCATGGCCACTAACATTCAACAAATCCTGTGTCCTAAATGAAATGCTGTGCATCAGACATGCATCAAATAGTATTTTAAGTACTTTTAATCACATAAGTTAGTCTTTTCTTTGTCTCTGCTTTGTCTAAAATCCAATTCAAACCTGAAAAGGTCTTTAGACAGGGTGAAATATACACTACATTTAACTGGAGAACTTCAAGAAGATGCAGTGAGCAGTTGGAGTGTTTCTTGCTGTGCTTGCACAGGGAGCCACAGCTGGAGGAGTGAAGAGGGTCAAGATGGAGACCTGGGAAAGAAGCGTGGGGACGCTGAGTGGTGGAGGGGCTCTCACATCTCTGATTGTGAGAAAGAAACCAGCAGTGAGCACACCCAGCCCTGTGGCGCCCCCTGTTGCTCCAAGCTCACAAACAGGTATCTCTTACAGCTTGTGACATCACAAGGACTAATAATAGCCTTAAAAATCTTTGAATATTTGGCATTTACTCAAGCAGCATATTTTCAAGGTATTTACAGTATTTGCCACTTTACTGTAGTTCAACAACGATCATTTTTCTTGTTTTACAGATTCAAAGGCTCTGACGGCTGCTTCTACCTCTGCTTCTAAACCCATCGCCACACAGAACGGGTCATCATCTCTCAGCCTGTTGGGGGCATATTCAGACAGTGACAGCAATGACAGCGAATGAGAAGAAGAAGATGCTGAGAGTGGCTTGAAGCAAAAGTGACTGACACAAGATTATATAAATGCAGAACTGGAAATGATATAGACACGTTACGCTGTGGAGTAACTAAGGTTTCGTGAAATGCACACGCATACAAAATCACCTCTGTGAGCCCCATCCAACTGATCAAATCAGTGATCAAATCATTGATGTGATCAAATTAGTAAGCGTATTGGTGGACTCTCATCTTGTTCTCTAGCTAAAAATAATGAAACAATATCTTGCTTATGCAGATTCACAAATTTATCGACCTGTAGTCACTGACAGCTTAACCCCCAAAAAATGCTAACATTTGAATTTTTGTATGGGAAATGTGCCCAACAAAAATGCACAAAAGAGTGTATTTGATCATTTTATTAAAATTTGTTTTACTTTCACTATTTGTACTTGGAATGTTTTAAAGACTTTTTTCTACATCTTATGTGTCAGCGTGTTATCAAAATATTTAGATCCCATGCAATTGCTTAGCCCAGCTATGGAGATCAAAATAATTTGGGTACTGAGGTAATGTAACAAAAAAAGAAGAAAAAAAAAAGCAGCAGGATATAAAGGGTTTTATGTAATTCAGTGTTTTTGGATTATGAGTAAGAATGTAATTATACTGTTTTCATAAGCCATGGGACCAATGTGTGATATTAAAGCTGAGAGATATGTGTAATTTTTAAACAGACTTTAAAGATTTTTTTTTCTCTTTATGCTTGAGAACATTTTCTAAACATAGATCTCTGTGAACGTAATGCCATGAACAGTGAACATCTACAAGCAGGGGCAGATCTAGGGTTAGTGGAGATCCAGGGCTTAGCTCAGATCTCCACTGGAAAATCCAGGCAGGTAGCTTTACCTGCCTGGATTTCCCAGTAGAGATAGTAGTAGTAGTACATCTGTTAACAAGGAATATTATTGAATATGAAGTTAAAACTCTTAAAAAAAAGAAGAAAAAAAAAACCTTTACAATGATCTAAACAGTGGAGCTATAGGGTGTTTTATGTACGTTCCATCCACCTATTTGTTTTGACCAATCTGTTCACAACAATATTGATGATCCACCTTGATGATGAATTTGGGTAATTTGCAAAAATTACTAAGCAGCAGTTCAGTAGTTAAAAAAAATACTAAGCAGTGGCTTTTTTTGCATAATTGCACACACTAAAGCCTTAATTTAACTCATTTTCCCTCTTCTACTCCTTTTTAACTCGGTTTCTTCTTCTACTGCTCTTTAACTCATTTTCTTCTACTCTTTTTAAACTCAGTTTTTTCTACTCCTTTTTAACTCGGTTTCTTCTTCTACTCCTTTTAAACTCGTTTTCTTCTACTCCCCTTTAACTCGTTTTCTTCTTCTATTGCTCTTTAAGTTGTTTTCTTCTTCTACTCCTCTTTAACTCGTTTTCTTCTTCTACTCCGCTTTAACTCGTTTTTACTAAAAAATAATAATATAAATTCATTTTTATTTAACTTAATATTTTATTTTATGTTTTTGAATAGAACAGCATTAATTTACATACATTTACATTAACAGCGGTTTGTTTAATTTACTTTGATTTAAATTTTATCTAACTTAATACTTTATTATATTATCTTCTTCTTTTCCTTTCGGGTTTCCCTTCAGGGGTCACCACAGCGAATCATCTGCCTCCATCTAA